>VMDO01020043.1:0-38376 GCA_007922755.1 Pedetes capensis | reverse complement strand
GATTTTGCTTTGCTTGGCTCTATAATCAACACTCATGGAAGCAGCAGTCAAGAAATCAAAAGACGCATTGCTCTAGGAAAAGCTGTGGCAAAAGATCTCTTTAGAGTATTGAAAAGCAAAGATGTCACATTGAAGACGAAGGTGCGTCTGACTCATGCCATGGTATTTTCAGTGGCATCATATGGTTGTGAAAGCTGGATTGAACAAGAGAGACAGAAAAAGAATTGATGCTTTTGAATTGTGGTGCTGGAGACGTCTATTGAATATACCATGGACTGCCAAAAGAACCAAAAGATCTGTCCTAGAAGAGGTACAACCAGAGTGCTCCTTGGAAGCAAAAATGGCCAAACTGCGTCTTACATATTTCGGACATGTAGTCAGGAGAGAACAATCCCTGGAGAAGGACATCATGTTTGGAAGAGTGGCAGGTCAACGCAAAAGAGGAAAGCCCTCCACCAGATGGATTAACACAGTGTCTGCAACAATGGGCTTAAACATAAATAAGATGGTTTGCCTGGCACAGAATCGGCAAGTGTTTCGATCTGCTGTACATAGGGTCGCTATGAGTCGGACTCGACTCGATGGCACCTAACACGATCAACAAGTAAAAAGTTAATCTGACAAAATAACACACTCCAGAATGCACTTCAACTCAATGAATTCTGTTTAACTTTAATTTTTGTATGATATATTTTTTCATAGTTTACTCCATCATACAGGAAAGAAAATGCAAAATACTATTGAACCATTTTCAGGAAAAGAGAAAAAAATGCATAAGTTTAAGATATGTTCAGATTAGTAAATTATTTATGAAAAATGTAAAAATAGAATATTATGAAAGTTTAAAAACAAAATCTCATGACAAATGGTATGTAAAACAATATAATGACTATTTCATCAACTAGTTTCAGAAACTGTAGTAATTGCATGCAAATGTTAGAAGACTAGAAAAGGGTGTAAATATCACAGCTTTAAAGAATTTTGTCATCAAATCACAACCTAAGATTCATCATTACTTCATTTGTAAGAATATCATGCTTATGTTTCAGAAAATATCCATTATTTCAGAGATACCCATTAATGTGAGAAATATAGGAAGTATTAGTCAGCAGCAATTTCATGTGTCATATATTGGAGATGTCACAAGGATGGATTATGTTTACTTGACTAAGGATCCACCAATACGCCTACACCTTAATCTCTAGAACTGATAAATATGTTACCAACATGAGAAAGGGAACTTTGTAGATATGAAAAGGTTTTTGTTAGGTGTCATAGAGTCAGATCTGACTCATAATGACCCTGTGTTCAACAGAACAAACCATTCCCCGATTCTGTGCCAGTCAAATGATCTTTTCTATGTTTAAGCCCATTACTGAATTCATGGTGTTATTCCATTTCAGTGCCTTCATTTTTTTGTTGTTGACCTGCCACTTGCCCAAAGATGACGTCATTCTCCAGGGATTGATTGCTTCTAAATAAAGTCCAATTTCTTGGATTATTTGCTCAGCATAGAGATTGAAGAAGTATGGTGAAAGGATTCAACCCTATACACACCTACCTCAACTTTAAACCAGGCAGTGTTTCCTTGTTCTGTTCAAATGATTGCCTCCTGCTCCATGTAGAGATTCATCACAAGTACAAATATTTCTTAGTGTTATCCATAATTTATTGTGATCTACAAAATCAAATGACTTTACTGAGCAAATAAAACATAGATAGACATCTTCCTGGTATTCTGAACTTCTGACTAATGTCCATCTGACATCAGCAATGATGCCCCTGGTCCCACACACTCTTCTGAATCTGGTGTGATTTTCCAGCAGTTCTGTGTCTATATACTGCTGCAGTTGTTTTTGAATGATCTTTAGCAAAATTTTACTTGCACGTGATATTAATGATATTGTTAATATTTCCACATCTGATTGGATCCCCTTTCTTGGGAATAACACAAATATGGATCTCTTTCAGTTAGTTGGCCAGGTAGGTGTTTTCCCAATCTCTTGGCATATAAAAGTCACCATATCCAGGGTTTCATCTGTTTGCTGAATTGTTACTCCATCAATTCCTGGAGACTTGTATTTTGCAAATTCCTTCAAGGCAATTTCCACTTCTTCTTTCATTATCATTGATTCATGATCATACGCTACCTCTTGAAATGGTTGGTCATCACCAATTCTTTTAGGTATGACTGTATTCCTTCCATCTTCTTTTGCTGTTTCCTGCCTCGTCTAATATTTTCCCTGTAGAATCCTTCACTATTGCCACTCAAGTCTAGAATTTTTTATTTAATTTCTTAATCTTGAAAAAAACAGAGCATGTTCTTCCCTTGTGGTTTTTGGTCTCCAGCTATTTGCACATGTCATTATAATATTTGATTTTGTCCCGTCAAGCTGCCTTTTGAAATCTTCTATTTAGTTCTTTAACTTTGTCTTGTTTCTCTTACATTAGCTGCTTAATGTTCAAGGGCAAGTTTCAGATTTTCTTTTGACGTGTAACTTGGTCTTTTCTTTTTTTTCCTGCCTTTTTAATAATCTTTACTTTCCTTATGAATCATGTCTTTGATATCATGCCACAATTCCTCTGGTCTTCAATAATTAGTGTCTTACTCAACAAACCTGTTCTTGAGGTGGTCACTGAACTCAGGTGGTATATACTCAAGGTCATACCTTGGCTCTCATACACTTGTTCTAATTTTTTCAATTTCACTTTGAACCTTCATATGAGCATTTGATGGTCTGATCCACAATCAGCCAGTGATTTTGTTCTGATTTTTGATATTGAATTTTTCCATCGTCTCTTTCCATAAATGTAGTCATTTCAGTTCCTGTATGTTCCACGTGGTGAATTTCTTGTGTGTAATCAGCATTTACATTGGTGAAAAAAATGTATTGGCAATGAAAAGGTCATTGGTCTAACAACATTCTATCATGTGAACTCCAGCATCATTCTGTCACTAGGGCCATGTTTTCCATCTATTGAGGTATCTTCTTTGTTTTCCCCTTTTGCATTTTGCTCACCAGTAACTATCAGTGTATCCTGATTTCTTGTTTGATCTATTTCAGGATGCATAAGCTGGTAAAAATCTTCCCTATCTTCTTTTGTGGCCTTAGTGGTGGGTGTGTACATTTGAAAAATAGTCTTATTAACTGCCCTTCTTTTTAGGTGTATAGATATTACTCTATTACTGATAGCATTTTACTTCAGATCAGAAAATGAGATGTCTTTTTTAATGATAAATGCAACCCAATTTCTCTTTAATCTGTCATTCCTGTCCATAATAGACCAAATGATTATATGATTTAAAATGGCCCATGCCAGTCCATTTTAGTTCACTGATGCCTACAATGTCAATGTTCATGCACTCCATTTCCCTTTTCATGATTTCTAATTTTCCTAGATTCATACTACATACATTCCATGTTTCAATTGTTAATGGATGTTTACACTTGTTCCTTCTAATTTTGAGTCATACTACATCAGCAAATGGAGGTCCTTGGAGCTTTACTCCATTCCTATCATTAAGGTTGACTCTACTTTGAGAGGACAAGTCTTCCTCAGTTGTCTTTTGAGTACCTTCCACCCTGGGGGGCTCATTTTCTGACACTATATCTGACAGTGCTTCACTGCTATTCCTTAGGTTTTCAAAGGCTAACTGTTTCAGGTGTAGGTTAGCCATATCCTTCTCCCTAGTATGTCTTAGTCTGGAAGTTCAGCTGAAACCTGTCCACCAGGAGTGGCCCTGCTGATATCTGAGATACCAGTGACAACCGTCAGCACCAGAGCAACACATAAACCCCCATAGCACAACAAGCTGACTGACACAAGGGGGATGTAAAAGTTAACCATATTGAATTGGGGCATTACCAGCTTGGCCTGACTTAATCACAAAAGTCCTTCAAAAAAGAGAAGGAGAGTCATAGACATAGAAGGTATTTTAATGACAGAAGCAGGGCAAATATTTGAAGCTCCTATGTCTCTGGCTTTGGAGATACAGAAAGAGAATAGAGTCCAGATGGAAAAATAAGAATACTGATTTTATTCTAGAATGTACTAGGAGAAAATAGCCTTTCTGAACCATTTTAGGACTTTTGATCTCCAGAATAGCAATAAAATAAATTTGTATTGTTTAAGGCCCCTAAAGGTGGTATTTGTTAAAACTGATAGAAAACTACTAAAGCAGGCTCCTAAAGAAAGATTTCCCTTTCTTTCTCTCCTAGATAAGCCAGTAGTTCCTTATTAAAGCACTGTTTGTTCAGCTAAAGGCTACTTAACTTGTTACAAATAATGTGTGTATGAATCCTTTTGGTTTCTTACAAATGACCTATTGAATTCTGCTAATAACAGAGCCGTTTCAAATCCATAGAATTGCTTACTACATACAAGGTATATCTTTTTGTTCCAGCCTGAAGGAATTTACCTCTTCCCTTTCTCTTCCTGCAAGTTGTGAGATACCAACTGACCACCTGACCACTCTCTACCTGCTTCTGTAAACTTGTTTTGTCTGACATATTCCATAATCACTTTTGTAAGCGTTCCCCCCATTAGGGTCCTTATTAGAGGTCCAAGCTTCCTTTGTTGGGGACTCAGTCTTTGGAAATTATTCCACTGAGTCCAAATACTAGGACTAATAAAGTCCTCTGTAAGCCTTAGGTCTTTCTTATTCTCTTTGGAATTAAGAAAAATATACGTTTCTTCTGCTAAAGATTACTTAGTATAATTTTCAGTTATTGATGTTTAGAGGAATTTCACTTATGATCCTAATTCAAATTTCCTTTTCACAATTCCTTTTTTATGGTAATTACCTAATTTGGGAGAAATCTGATGAAGTCAAATCTAACATGGGATTTGGGAGCTGGATCACCCACCAGCCAGCTAACAATAAGAGTCCATCACTAATGGAAGCAGATCTCATAACATAGAGACATAATTGTTAAATTTTTTTCATCAGAAATGAACTTGGATAGAATATAGGAGAAAAACCAAAGGATTTATGTGCTATTAAAATAGTCTGAACTGTTGTGAAATTTGGAGGTAGTGTGGTTACTAATTAGAAGGCAATTGGAATTGAATGTCTTCTCCTGAATTCCACTGATGCATTGGGGAACAAAAGAAATGAAAGGAAGAAAGAAAGGAAGAAAGAAGGCAAGAAAGAAAGAGAGAAGGAAAGAAAAAGAGGACAATTAGCAATTACAGGCAAATAAGAAATTCAAAAGCCTTCTATCAACTCATTTACTGTGGAAATTCTGGCAGAAAAATTGAGTTTTAGAAGCTTTAATTGTAATCGTATGAATTTTGGAAGAATTAACATTACTTCTTTTTCTTTATATGTCTGAGAGAATTCACTACTGAAGCCATTTGATCCTAAGCTTTTCTTTGTTAGGAGAAGATAAATACGGTCTGGGTCTGAATATTTGTCCTCATCACACACTGAGTTTTTTTTTTTTTTTCTTTTTTTGCTGTTTTTCTTTCTTTTTTTTTTTAATTGGACATTTTTAATGTACACCTTAATGTGATTCATTCTGACATGCTTTTCATTGTGGCATTTACATATATATGCATTTTGATGTATATTATTTATATAGGTGCCCCCTTACCCTTTTGTATGCTCCCCCCCACCCTCCCCATCTAAGTCTTGTCTATCATTTACTTGATAATATTTTTCTATATGTACTTGAGTTCCAGTACTGTTTAATTTTACAGAAATTTTTCCTGTAGCGAACTTTGTTATTATCTTGTCAGAACAATCGCATGCATTTTCTAGACCATTTATATTGACACCATTCTTAGCTTTTTTTTCCCGTTTTATTTTGATCTGACCTTTGAATAGGATGTTTCCTCCTTATAATTTTGATTCAACTCCCACATATGAGTGAGAACATGTCGTGTTTCTCTTTCTGAGCTTGGGTTCATTCACTTAAAATAATTTTCTCTAATTCCATCCATTTTGCTGTGAATGACCTTATTTCATTTTTCTTGATTGCTGGGTAGTATTCCATAGTGTATATGTACCATAGTATTTTTATCCATTCTTCTGTTGAAGGGCACTTTGGTTGATTCCATATCCTTGCTATTGTGAAATGTGCTGCATTGAACATGGAGATGCAGGTGTCTTGGTGGTGTGATGACCCATCTTCCTTTGGGTAAATTCCCAGTAGTGTTATAGCTGGGTCATACGGTAGATCTATTTTCAGTTTTTTAAGATATCTCCACATTGATTTCCACAGTGGCTGGACCAATTTACAGCTCCACCAACAATGTAATAGTGTTCCTTTTTCACCTCAACCTTGCCAGCATTTGTTGTTATTTGTTTTATTGATCTTGGCCATTTTTACTGGGGTAAGGTGAAATCTCAGAGTTGTTTTAATTTGCATTTCCCTAATGGCTAGGGATACTGAGCATTTTTTTCATGTGTTTCATGGCTTTATGGACCTCTTCATTTGAGAACTGTCTACTCAGTCCCTTTGCCCATTTGTGTATTGGGTTGTTTGTTTTTTGGGAGTTTTTTTCTTGAGTTCTTTATAAATTCTAGTAATTAGACCTTTATCTGATGTAAAAAATGGGAAGATTTTCTCCCATTCCATGGGGGTTTCTTTGACTCTGTTAATTGTTTCTTTTGCTGTGCAGAAGCTTTTTAATTTCATGTGATCCCATTTATCTATTCTTGTTGCAATTTCTTGAGCAATTGGAGTCCTATTAAGGAAATAGTTTCCTATGCCAATATGTTGGAGTGTATTGCCTATCTTGCCTTCTATAAGTTTTAAAGTTTCTGGTTTTATGTTGAGATCTTTTATCCATTTTGAGTTAACTCTCATGTATATTGAGAGATGCAGGTCTGTTTTCATTTTTCTGCATGTGAATGACCATGTTTCCCAGCACCACTTTTTGAAAAGGCTGTCCTTTTTCCAGTTTACTTGCTTTGCTCTTTTGTCGAAAATAAGGTGACTATAGGTACACACTGAGGATTTTAGATCCTTGATCTTAGGCTGCTTTGTGTTTAGAAGTATAATAAATAAATTTTTATTGTTAATAAGCGACTTGGTTTAATTTACTTTTTATAACAGCAACATAGCCAGAATAGAATGAGACTGAAGATTTTTAATGATTTATTCAAACTTCTTACTTCTTAGCGGTATTTTCAGATTTGCACTTCTTTATTATTTTGACTTAGTAGGTTGCATGTGTCTAGGAATGTATGCATTTCTTCTAGGTTATCCAGTTTGTTGGAGTAGAATTTTCCACAGAAGTCTTTTATGCTTTTTCCCTCCTGTGGCATAGTTACAATGTCTTCTTTCATTTCTGATTTTATTAAGTTGACTCTTCTCTCTTTTATTCTCAGTCTAGCTAAACTTTTGCATTTTTATCTTTAAAATTTCTTAGTTTTGCTGTGTCCAATAATTTTCTTTGTCTCTGTTTCATGTATTTCTGCTCTAACCTTTCTTATTTCTTTCTGTCTGCTACCACTTGACTCATTTTTTCTTTTTTTCTCAATACTTGAGTTATAAAGTTAGATTGTTTACTTCAGATCATTCTTCTTTCTTTCTTTTTTGGCGGGGTACTGGGGGTTGAACCCAGGGCCTCGTGCTTTAATGCTTTGCAAGTGCTGGACCACTGAGCTGCACCCCCAGCCCATTTTTTTTTTTTTTTTACTTTTTGAGACAGGGTCTCACTAAGTTACGCACACTGCCTCTGGTCTCGAACTTGTGACCCTCCTGCCTCTGCCTCCACCTCCCCAGCCACATGCACCACCACGCCCAGCCAGATCATTCTTCTTTCTTAATATAAACATTTATCACTATAAATTTCTCTCTTATAATTCTTTTTACTGTATCCCATAAGTTTTAGCATATTGGGTTTTCATTTTCATTTTTGTCAAAATATATTCTGATTACGTTTTAGATTTTTTTCTTTAATTGGCTGTTAAGGAGTTTGTTCATAAATTTCCACATTTATATGCATTTTCCAATTTAACTTTTGTTATCAATCTCTAGCTTTATACAAGTGTGGTCAGACAATATACTTGGTATGATTTTAATATTCTTAAAATATATAAGATACATTTTATAGCCTAATATATAATCTATACTGAAAAATGTTCCATGTGCCATTATGTAGTACCAGTTGCACAGCTAGTTGGCTTTTCAGTCACTACAAATATGTGATACAACAATCATTGACCTATTTGAGAATCAGTGAAATGGGAACATCTGGTACAGTAGGGTCAAATGTTTGAAAGCTCAGATACCTCTGAATTTTCAAGGTCTGCAGAAATGATCCATGTTTTAAGGTTGGTTTTGTATTCTGGTTGAAGATAATGAAAAGTCTCTGCTTTGAGTACCAAATATATCTTTCTCAAGACATATCCACATAAGACAACTAAGTAGGAAAAAGTTTCAATATAGCCCAGTCAAAGACATGTCAAATATGTTAAATGTGGAAAGGGGCAATTGTCCAAGGGAGCTATAGGATCTAGTCAAACTGTATAGGAGCAGTGAATAGTCTAGAGCTTAATTTTGAAGTTATTGAATCAAGGAACAGTATAGAACATATGGGAGAGATTATGGATATAAGTGTTCTTACTCAGAATGATGGGAGAAGGACCTGGCAAACCCCTCCCAAAAATCAATCTGCCATTGAAAACCCTATGAACAGCAGAGAAGCACTGACAATAGTGTTTCCCCTGTTGTACAGAGGGTCGCTATGAGTCGGATACCGACTTGACGGCACCTAACAACAACAACAACTCAGAATGAGATTTAATACCTGCATGAGGACTTGGGTTGTTGCTGTCACAATGCTAACTTAGATCTTGGAAGAGAAAGTGATAAATCATGCTCAGCAAAGCAGGAATGCTATAATTTCCATATCAGATTCTGAGAAATCAGATAGAATCCTCAGAACTGTTTGTATGCTAGGTGAGTACCCTTGATAAAACCAGAAAAAGCCATTGAGGTTTATGTTGTGTTAAGAGTGTCGAATATCTAATTTACTAAAGTAATAAGAAATGCACTGGTGGGTGGGTTATAGTATCCCTGATACCTTGTCATATGTAAGCCATAGTTGATGGTGCGAGATGCTGTGACAGAACTGAGGTTCTGATAGCAAAAAATGGTATATAAAATGGCAGAATCTAGGTGGAGGTACTTAAATGTCACAAGAAAGGAGAGTGTCATTATCATTATAAATGCTAAAATCAAAGTGGGACACTAAAGTACATGATCCACAGAGACCTATGAAAATGGTTAAGGCAATATAACACCTCTAGGGTCAAGACAGATGAGAAACCAACAAGGGTATTGCTCAAAATGATAAATTAAATGAAATCTAGAAAGGAATTGGAGGAAACTGAGGATAGTTGCACTAATAAAAAAAACTATAATCTCTTTCCTCATTGTCAGATTTAAGTAGTTTAAAGACCTGGAAAATTTTGACTATGTAGGTGTTGCTCTCCAGGAAGAAGCACCCTGCAATGCCACATGATGTTTTCCCTCTTACTTCTTAATACCTCCAACTCTGTATTTACTTAAACACTCACTAGTGAATGGAGCATATCAGATACTTCAAGGATCGTCTGATACAGGATTCAATTTGACATTGATAACCATGGACGCAAATCATCCTCTAATGTAGATTGAGAAGGCATGGGGAGCAGAGAGTTCATGGAGGCTTGAGAGTTACAACACAAGGTTGATTAAATTGATACATAATGTCAAAGCACATAACAAGAATGGATATAAAAGCAATTATGATAAACCCCACATTCATTGGTCTGGGAGGGAAGAGGTATAACAATGGAGAATTTTTTTTTTTAATCACTTGGGATTGAACCCAAGGCCTCACAATACTTTGCAAGTGCTATGCCACTGGGCTTCCCTCCCAGCCCATTTTTTATTTTTTATCTTGAGAGGGGGTCTGGCTAAGTTACATGGGCAATATCTGGCCTGGAACCTGTGATCTTCCTGCCTCTGCCTGCTGGAGTTGTTAGAATTGCGGGTAAGCAACCAAAACCAATTTTGTATTTTGTGGGAAGTTTTGGGGGCTAAGATTTAGCTCAGTCGATATAGTGTCACCTGGCACTCTCTGATGCTCTGGGTTCGATCCTCAGCACAGCACAAATGGGAGAAGGGTGTGGCTACCCATTCCCAAAACAATACTGAAACAATCAGCCACTGAAAACCCCATGAGTGTCACTATGAATTGGACCTGACTAGAGAGCACCTAACAACACCAGCAATTATGTGTGGATCTCTTGTCTTTCTTTACACTCATGTTTCTTATTGCATCCACAGTTTATTGCTCAGATTTATTCACATTCCAGAAGACAAAGAATTATCTTTTTCTCTCTCTCTTCTCTCTCTTGCTTTTTCTCTTTCTTGTTCTCTCCTACAAATGAAAATTTGCTTTCACAAGAAGATGTTAAGGATAATGTCTCTCTCTGAGAGAGAGAGAAATTTTGTTGAAGTCTTCACCTGTAGGACCATAAAATGTGACTTCATTCGGAATAGGGGTCCTTTAAAAAGATTATTGAGTTGAAAACAGGTCATTAAGATGAATTCTAATTCAATTTCAGTAGTGTTCTTATTAGAAGAGGAAAATGGACACAGAGAAAGACACGAGGGATGTATGTATACAGAGGAAAAACTTTGTGAAGAGGCAGAAAAAAGGCAGCCAAGTAAAGGCAAAGAGAGAGAGCCTTCAGGGAAAACTGAACCCAGAGACACATTGATCTTTGAATGTCAGCCTTTACAACTGTGAGAAATTAAGGTGTGGTATGTAAGCCTCCTAGTCTGTGCTTTTATTATGACATCCCATGAAAACTAATAGAGGTAGTTTGCAATGTCTCTTATTTATCAAAATTTGGCTATCTCTTACTGCCTCTGGTTCAACCTTCCTAGACAGATCCACTAGCTACTGATTATAAACAAATTACATTGAGTCTCTCTCTATCTTAAAAGCACAACAATTCATTTTGACTAGAATTAACACATAGTTAAGTAATGATTATCAAAAATAACTGATGGCTTACAGAAAGCTTGATCCACTGCAGTGGAATTCCTCACAGCCTTTTCCAATACAGAAAAGTACTCACAAGTTCCAAGAGTCCTATTTTATAGCAAAATTGTGGCAGTGACATATCTCTGATCTCAGCACAATCTAAAGCATTGACTCTCATGGAAGAAGAAAATGATCTTTTCAGGGTATAACTGAGCTGCTTTCTTAAAGGTGGTATCATTTAAGGATGGATTGCTATGCTCCAGAACATAGACTATGTCTTAAATTATTGATCATGATATGATGCTATTTCTCCAGGAAACTAGATTTCAGAGGTGGAGTAGAGGTACTCTCAGTTGTCATTGTACTTAGCAAACAAGTTCTGGATTTTGGAGTTATCACCATAACTCTAGGCTTTGCAGAGAGTCTAATTCTAGATAAGAAATTTATCCACCAGGCATAACAAATGGACCACTAAACTTTAAGCCACAAATTGACCACTTTAATCAAGAAAAAAGTGCACTATCTGTATTAGTGATGGTTATTTGCAGAAATAGAACCAATTAGATTACATAGAAAGATAAAGATAAATAAATAGATAGATACAAATAGGTAAGAGATGATTTATAATAAGAATGTGTTCACATGATTTTGGAAGCTAAGAAGTCCCACAAAATGCTGTCTGCAAAGCTAGCAGTTTAATTCAGTCTATGCCTAAAGCCTTCAGACACAGGGAAGCTGATGGTGTAACCTTCAGTCCAAGGCTGAAGACCTGAGAAGAAAACTGGAGATAAGAATGGTCAGGGGCACTGTATGAGTCCCAGAGTCTGAACGCTTGAGAATCTGAAGCTATGACGCAAAGTGGAAGGAGAAGATGGAAATTCCTCCTCCAGATAAAAGCACATGTTCACCCCTTCCCTTTTATACTTTTTGGACCCAATAATTGGATGATTTCTGCCCACATTACTAAGGGCAGGTATCTATTCAGGCAACTAATTTAAATGATAATCTCTATCTGTAATATCTTCACAGAAAAACATACAAATGTGTGTGTCCAAATACCTGGATATATCTTAAGACTGTCAAATTGAATGATAAAATTAAAAATTATGTTGTAGTATTGTTGTTAGGTGACCCCAAGTCAGGTCCAATTCATGGAAATCCTATATTCAACAGAAGGAAACACTCTCTGATTCTGTGCCAGACACACAATCTTTTTTATGTTCAAGCTCCTTGCTGTAGTCACTGTGTCAATCCACCTAGTTGAGGGGTTTTCCTTTTTTTTCATTGACCTGCTACTCTCCCAAACATGAAGTCCTTCTCCAGGGAATGGTCCCTCCTGACACCATGTCCAAAATACATCAGAGGCAGTCTAGCCATCCTAGCTTCCAATGAGCACTCTGGTTGCATTTCTTTGATGACAGATCTATTTGTTCTTTTTGCAGAGCATAGTATATTCGATATTCATTTTCAGTACCATAATACAAAAGCATCAGTTCCTCTCCTGTCTTCCTTATTCAATGTCCAGGTTTTGTAACTGTATCATGAGACTGAAAACACCATGGCATGAGTCAGAGGCATCTTCGTCTTCATTGTGACATCTTTAGTTTTCATCACTTCAAAGAGGTCTTTTGTAACAGCTTTTCCCAGTACAATATGTCTTTTGGTTTCTTGACCACTGCTTCTGTGCGTGTTGATTGTGGAAAGATGGAAAGCAAAATCTTGGACAACCTCAAACTTTTCTCCATTTATCATGAAGTTGTGGACTAATCCAGTTGTAAGGATTTTTTTTCTTTTGGCTGATGTTAAGACACAATCCATACTGAAGGCTATGTTCTTTCATCTTCATCAATAAATGTTTCAAATCCTCTTCACTTTCAGCGAGCAGAGTTTTGTCATCTGCGTAACTCAGGTTGATTAATGAGTCTTCCTCCAATCAAGATGCTGCGTTCTTCTTTATAAAGTCTAGCATCTTGGATTATTTGTTCAGAATAGAGATTGAAGTGGTAGAGTGAAAGGATACAACCTCGACACACATCTGTCTTCACTTTGAAGCCAGGCATTATCCTATTGTTCTCGTTGTTAGGTGCCATGGAATTGGTGTCCAACTCATAGAGACCCTACATATGACAGGCAAAACACTATTGTCAGTGTTTCTCTGCTGTTTATAGGGTTCTCAATGGCAGACTGATTTTTTTAAGAGTAGTTTTCCACGTCCTTCTCCCAAGCCTACAGTATCTGGTGTTCCCAGGTGGTCTCCCATCCAAGTACTAACTAGGCCTAACCCTGCTTAGCTTCCAAGGTCTCAGGGGATTGGATGCCACAGTGCTAAGGCTGTGGCATTGACCTATCAGGAAAGTTATTTTTATACAGTAAGGGCAAGAAAATTTGACATGCAGTTGATATTCCTTTATATCTCTTGGAATCCTTTGATTTTCCAATTTCAGAATCTGCTTACCATGCTAAGACTGGTTCATATAGAATATGAAGGCCTGGAGCTATTTCCTCAGGGATAGATCACTATGAAAAGTCAGGTCAGATCTAGAGCTCCTGAGGTTTCTGTTTCAATGCTTTGTAGTTTCTTTCATTCCTCTCTCTGCTCAGTCTTCCTTTTCAGTGGCCTCTGCGTGCAGTGATGTAAAGCGCACAGCTCAATAGATTTTCTACAGATAGATCTCCAACTGTGGATATTCTCCAGACTTGTTTTAAGGTCAGTGTGCAAAACATGGGAAAGCCACGACAATATCTGGTCAGAATATCACACATTATCAGCAAACTCTGGTATATGTTCTCTATTTCACTTACTCCTGATGATGACATATGTCAAAGACTGCTGTTTGGAATTATTAAAGGCTTTCTCAATCAGCTGTTAGTATGGCAAATACTGCCCAAGAAGCCACCATTTACCTGAGCAAATTACCTGTCCATTTACAGAAGTGGATCACAGAATTGAAGAGTAATACTGACAAACCAATTTTTTCAAACGAGTTCACAGAGACTTTGCCAAAAGCAAAACAGAGGAAAAACGAATATGTTTCTCACAAGAGAGAAATAGATTTTCTGCTTTGACTATTTGTATGAAGTTGAGGTTATGAATGGAGGCAATAACAACAGTATCTGTATTTTCAGGGAAAATGTCTCTATGTCTCACTTATCTGGTTCTCATACTATTCAGGATATTAAAATAGTATTTAAGATTCTACTTGAAAAAACATTGATATATCCTCAATTCTAACTATATTACAAAAATAAATAATATATCTTATGACATGGATTCTCATAGATACTTTATTACTGTTTACTTACAAACATTATTTTATCTCCCATTTTATCCTATATTATACAAATGTATTTTTTGTATACATTTTCCTTATATGATTACTAAATTTTCCTTTTTCTTTCTTGGATTTTACTTTATCTTCATATTAATTACTTTATGTATGTATATTTATGTTTAGTTGTTTTAGTTACCAAATGCATGTTATTCTGGTTGGCATAGTTTTATTATAGAACCAATCTAAATCCTTTAGCAAAGAAGACAAGAATTTTTATAACTGGGCACTGACATTTTATTTAACATTCATGATTTAGTGGTCTAAACTTCCTCCTGATAACATCAAACATCTATAAAGCAGTAGGTTTGGACTTTTATTCACTCAGAGCTTACCCTTGAATTTTTTTTCTCTTACCTTTAAATGTGTATTTATTTGGGGGACAGTTTCTCTCTAAGAAATTAATGAGTTATGGTTATATACTTGTTGTTAATGTTGTTAGATGCCTTCAAGTCAGATCTGACTCATAGTGACCCTATGTGCAACACAACAAAACCTTCCCAGACACTGTGCCATGTCCAGCATTATCATCAGTGCTTCTCTCCTATTCATAGGGTTTTTGATGGCAGGCTGTTTCAGGAGTGGATTGCCAGGTCCTTCTTATTCACCTGCATCACCTGGTATTCCCAGGCAGTCTCCTATCCAAGGACTAACCAAGGCAGTCCTGCTTAGCTTCTGAAATCAAGTGGGATCCAATGTCAGGGTGCTATGGCTGCAGACAATTAACATATATAAAATAAAATATAGTATATTCCTAATCTAATTCACTCCCTTCTACATTTTTTACAGGGATACCAAATCAGATACAAATTAGAGTCATGTATGGATTGGATGCAAGCACAGTTCTACACTATGTCTAAGTTTGTAGCCCTCTAAAACTGTTGAAAAGTTATAGATTAGATTTGAGAATATATAGTAAATCCTTTTTACAGTATCTTTGCCTCAATGTTTAACACACATTTCACTATCTTTGGTATTCCTTTATCAATAACACAACAGAAAATTAGAACATATATAGATAGACATAGGTTCATATTTTCCTTTACAATTTCAATCAGCACCTCTTTATCCAAACTTTTGTGATCTATTGTTGTTGTTGTTAGGTGCCGTCATGCATTGATTGCATGATCTATAACATTTAATTAATACTTGCTTAAAATGTAATCTTCAAGGAGATTGAATTTTTAAATGATTTGTGATGATTATTTTTTCCCAAATTTTAATCCAGTGGTTCCAATGTTATTTACTAGGTATTACCTTTCACATGCCTGCAGCCATAGCCCTGTGGCATCTGATTCCATCAGATCTTGGGAGCTAAGCAGGGTTGGGCCTGGTTAGTACTTGGATGGAAAACCGCCTGGGAACACCAGGTGCTGTAGGATGGGAGACCGCCTGGGAACACCAGGTGCTGTAGGCTTGGGAGACGGACCTGGCAACCCACTCCCAAAAAACAATCTGCCACTGAAAACCCTATGAACAGCAGAGAAGCACTGACAATAGTGTTTCACCTGCTGTACGTAGGGTCACTATGAGTCGGATACTGACTCGATGGCACCTAACAACAACAACAACAACATTTCACATGCATTAATTTTAGTTTTCTCTTGTATTATGTTATTTTATTTTTAAAAATCTCTTTTGCTGTATTTATCTGTTCAGTTTCCTCTGTTTTATTGATATTACCAAAAGTTTTCATAAAATTATGGGTTTCACCACAAAATAACCAAGAGTTGAAACTGAAATCTTAAGATATCTCATTAATATGTTTTCTCTTCTGTAAATGTGGTAACAGTATTTGTATTTAAATCTGTGAAGCTGAAATATTATTTGATGTTCACCATCAGACACAGAAAATGATAATTTCTTACTGCTTAGTCATTTGTATATTTGTTTTAGAGAACACAAATTTATTTATCCCAATTAATTTTCAGACATGCTCTGGGCATTGATGATATATTAGAGAAAGCAATTTTTAAAATAGCCTTCAATTCCCAAGTCATATTTTGTCAGGTGAGAACAGACACATTACTACTTGATATATGCAAGAATATTATTGCTGGATTCTTAGGTTCATTTCTCATAGTTTTATCAAAAAACCAGGAGACAGGATTTGGTGAAAGAAAATAGGTGTATTTACAGTTTGGACCAAAACTGAGGAGAGAAAAATTCTCATTTTCTCATTTCTTTACTTGTAGCCATATCACAATTATAATTTATAGAAAAGATTAAACAAAAGCCCAGAAGTATGCATATGTAGATTTAACTGTGAGATACATCTTTTCCTGGGAGATTAGTTCCTCTTTTGGCATCAGAGCTCTGGTCTATCTTTACCCCTAATATAAAATTTTCTGGAAAAATTCTAATTCTTTAGGGCCTCTGTTCCAATGGGTGTACATTAATTTGTTAAGATAAAGAAAGGGAGCTAAAATAATCCCATGTATGTATCACCAAGAGGGAATATTCTAAAAGTCAATGTCTGAGGTGATTTGTAAACATTTTGACTATATTACACAGTTAGGCTAAGGGATTGCAATCGATACTCTAATAACAAATCTTAGGTTATTAGTATATGTACTTCTATCATCTCTGTGACCAAAATACCTGACATAATCAATTTAAGGGAGGAAGGATTTATTTTGGTCATAGTCTCTGAAGTGGCAGTCCATCATGGTGGGGAGTGCACAGCAGAGCAGGGATGCTCACCTCATTACCCAGCAGGAAGCAAAACTGGGGAGAAAGCCAACCCTAAACTGTCTTTCTGTTTTTATTGTTTTCATACTGTCAAGGTCCAATGGAATGTGCCACTCACATTCAGGGTGGGCTTATTCTAATGAAGTATTCTCAACTTCTGTAGAAAGAGTCTCACTATACAGTGCAGGCTGCCTCTGCCCTCAATTTAGAATCCTCTTGCCTCAGCCTCTCGAATTGCTGAAATTAAAGGTGAGTGCTATGACATCCAGTTTATGTTGTTAAAAAAAAAAAGCCTGTTAAATTTGCATAATCAATGTTTCTTTAAGTTCATGAAAATTATCTTCTCTTATAACTTAGCATGTTATTTCTGTTTCATTTATTCTAGTATACTCTTTGAAGGCTATTTAAAATATGTTCTCAGTATCATCTTCATTTATCATTGACTCTCACTATAAAACAATTATTTGTTTGTTAATGAAATAGAAATGTCACCAGGCTTACATCATTAGTTTCATTTTCTTCTCCTTCAATTTTGCCTCTCTGTTTCCCATTTAAATTTTAATTCTCCTGTAAAATAGCACCACAGTCTTCTAAAAAATTTCATGTTCTTTTTCATCTGTGATGCACTATCTTCTGATCTTAGTTTCTTTTATATATGACACAACTGAATTTTTAGTACCTTGTTTGATAATATGTACTTGTATTTTCTAAAATAGCCTTACATTTATTTAATATAATATGGTTGCTAAAAAAGAAAATTAAAAAATCTTTTTTTCCTCTAACCGATTGATTAACCAAGAAATTAATCACTGATACACATACACACACTTATACACACATACGCACTCTTTCTCTCTCTGTCACACACACACACACACACGTAAGATGAGAGATGGAGAAATACAGTTCCATTTCCAGATTCTTGGTCTTCTAGATTCTAGATAAAGGCGTTAAAAACAGACATAGAAGGGAACTCGAGGATAGTTTATTAAGGTCAGAAAGAGAAAGTATGCTGAAAAACAATTCAGTCAAGCTTTTGATCTTTGCAGCTACCAGGAGGAAGATGATAGAAAGAGGAAAGTGGGAAAGTTATGCTTTGTGAATTTGAAGTCAGGGAGCAGGCAGGCTCAGCACTGGAAACCTGTGAGTGACTGCCCCTGTGGGTGGAGCTTTGGGGTTATATAAGTATATATCTCATTGAAGGGCCAGTTATTCCTCCCATTTTCTTATGTCCCCAGGGATGCCATTTTTCTTTAAATATTTTAGTTTGGGTCAGTCTTCTTTAGGTTGTAAAACATGATTTCTTCTTTAACAATTGGGGTGACTTTACGTCAACAGAAGTCCCTTTTCACATCCCCTTTTCCGGATAGGGAAGTGCCTGCTCTCTGCATCAAAGAGTGTTACCAACCATGCCATTTGTACTAGAGGAAGCTGGCATACTGACATATTCATATGTGCCAAATGGTTTCCGTGAAGTACATGGTTTCAGAGGCCCTTGGCTCATTCCTTCTTCCTGCACGTCATGTCCTCTCACACATCTAGGCAGTATGAGAACACATACACACACACACACACACACACACACACACTCCTTATACAAATGCCTATTACCAGAAGTGTTCTGGATTTTTTTTCCATATTTTGGAATATTTGCACTCAATCATGGTCTAAAAATATTAAATAGGAAACTTTAACAATAAACAATTGATAAGTTTTAAATTGCACAATATTTTATAATGATTTCACTCTGTTCAGCTCAGGACAGGGACCATCTCTTTGTTCAGCTTATCCAAACTGTATGAGCTATGTGCCCAATATTATTTTGGTAGTCATCTCAATTATCAAGTATACTACTGTGGTATCACAGTGTTTTTGTTCATGAATTCTTATTTTCCTTAACAATGTCCTCAAAGAATCAAAACATAGATGCTGGTAACTTGGATACACAAAAGAAAAACTGAAAAATGTTTTCTTTATATGATAGAGTGAAATATCTCAACTTAATCAGGGAAAAATTTACCATATAGTCGTAAATCTAATCTATACACTTTCAACTGTTTTAGAGAGCTACAAAACCAGAGGCTTATCAGAATCGTGGTGGACTGCATTTATGCCAGAGAACTCCTGACTGAGCTCTTGATAGCAAATTCAATCTGCATGCAATTATAATCCATGTCTGATTGTGTAGCCATCTAAAACTGTTGAAAGGCTGTAGAGTAGATGCAAGAATATACAGTATATGCTGAGGTTGCTAAGATCTGTGGTAAGGATAAACCTTTCATCTATAAAATTGTGAAGTAGCAAAAAGAAATCTATGTTATGTTTATTATCATACATCAAACTGCAAAAATTAAGATTACAGTGGATAAGTGCTTTAAGATTTTTTAAAAGACATTAAATGTGTGTTGAAATGCTGAAAAAGATGACTCTTGTACCAATAGAGAATGGATTATAACTCTGCGACTAGGTTATTCTTCCTAATTAAAAATAAATCATGAAGATAATTCAGAAAAAAACCTCACTTTCCTTTTTTTGTGATTTAAGAGTTGATTCCCCCCCCCCTTTTTTTTTTCCTGCTGTCCTGGGGGTTGAACCCAGAGGCCTCGTGCCTGCATGCTTTGCAAGTGCTGGACTGCTGAGCTGCACCCCCCAGCCCATTTTTTTGACTTTTTGAGACAGGGTCTTGCTAAATTATGCAGATTGCCTCTGGTCTCAAACTTGCGATCCTCCTGCCTCCACCTCCTGAGCTGCTGGGATTACAGTTGTGTACCTGCGCGCCCAGCAGAGTTGATTCCGTTTTGAAAACCGTATCACCTCCAACACAATGACTGCAGGTACTTGATGATGAATACAATTCCTTTGTGTTGGTCTGCATTTACAGCTGTCAAAATCATGAGAATAAATATTGGCACATGCATATGACCACTTGATTGTCTTTAGATGAGATTGAGTCTTGAGTACTTACCTATTGGTATGTATATTGTTTTATTGCTAATTAATTTTCTTAACTGATGTGTTACATTATTCTTTTAAAGTAACTATGTAGGAAGTTTTTATTATTTATTAATTTAAATTTAAGAAAATAAAAAGATGTTTGAAGTTATTTATTGTATAAAGGATGTACATTATGTCTGACATGGATTAGAACTTGTAACTTTAAACAGTTCTTTTTTCTATGTGCAGTTTGTTGCAATTTTCCACCCCATCTTGCAACCAGTTTTCTTGTGATTTGGCATAAGTTTGTTCAACTTTCAAATAAAAAATGCTTATTCTTCAATTACCATACAGTCTCTAATCAAATCCTCACCCTCACAACAATTGTGTTGTTATATTGTTGTTAGGTGTCCTCAACATGGTGTCCAGCTCATTGCTATTCTATGTGCAACACAGGAAACACTATTGTTAGTGCTTCTCTGCAATTCAGAGGGTTTTCAATGTCTGATTGTTTTTTGGGAGTGGGTTGCTGTGGCCTTCTCCCAAGCCTATAGCATCTAGTGTTCCCTGGCAGTCTCCCATTCAAGTACTAACCAGGCCTGACCTGCTTAACTTCTAAGATCTGATGGGATGGGATGCGACAGTGGTATGCCTGCAGATGCAGATTTGAATTACATCCTGATTGGATCCTGAGCTGGTTAGAGAGCTGGCAACCTGGAATGCAATCTGCAGGTGATTTGAATTAGTGTCTGACTTTGTAACCCTCTAAAACTGTTGAAAGAGTATGGATTAGATTTGAGAAAATATGGTATTCACTCTGTGAAACCTTTAATAGTTTCATCCATCAGACCTAGGTGATTTAAATGCTTCTCTGGCTGAAATTTCATGCTGTACTCTCTTGTTTAATTGTCTGACCCTGACTGGAAAACCAAGATCCTTGAGAATAAAGACCAAATATTTTAGTTTTACTTTTTCATGAGTATATAATTTTTTGGCCCTAGAACTTAGAGATAAGTAAATATTTATTAAATTAGTGATGTTTAATAAATAAAATGTTATATTTTCTTTTTTAGTGTTTATTATACATAACAAAATGAAATTTTTATATCAGAGGAAAAACCTTGAAATTATATTGAAAATGTTTTATTGAATTTAAATGATTAATGATAGCTAGAAATTCAAGATAAAACAACTATACAAAAATTCCAATGTTAACCATACAATCCTGCTTTTAAATATCTTAATTTGGGGTATATAATTACATTTCTCTACATAAAACAATTGGGACTGGGATTTAGCTCAGTGGCAGAGCACTGTGCTGCAGTCTCTGAGGTCCTGAGTTCAATTCCCAGCACCCCCCAAAATGGGAGAAGGGCCTGGCAATTCACTCCCAAGGCAATCCCGAAACAGTCAGCCACTGAAAACCCTATGAGGGTCGCTATGAGTCATATACCAACTAGAGGGCACCTAACAACAACAACATAAAACAATTATGAAAATAATAATAGTAACAGTTTGTTTTTTCTATGTTCATACACTTTTAAAAATACAAGTGTGTTATGTGTTCAGAATAAATGTATATATATCATCTTTCATACACATTCAGTATTTTGTAATCTGACATTTTACTATTGATGATTCAGCTCATATAGTCATGTGCATGCTCCAAAAATGAAGTGTCTATCTCATAAATCCTATATATCATACATATTTCTTTTCCAGAATATTATTTATTTTTAAGTCTTTGTATTTAAATATAAATAAACCTTAGTCCTCATAGATCAAGAATGATGGTGTACATTGACAAGCTCACATTTAACCACCCACATGTCCACGTAGAGAACTGGTAACTTGTTAAATGAGTAGTGAAATAATTGATTTCATCACTGCTTCTGCTTTGTAATGTCAGCAGCTTAACTTGCATCAACCCAATCATTAAATTCAAAGACAATTACTTGATTCCCAGAATTCTTTTTTGTCACTCTTTTTACTTTTTATAATACTGTTTGTTCTTTTTTGGATCCTCTTGGATAAAAATGTGTAGTTAAGATTCAAACCATCTCTCTTTGTAATCAGAGTTTCTGAAAGGTTTTTACTAATGTTCTCTAAGGACCCAATAATCCTGAATCAGGAGAAAACACCATGCCAATCTAATTATTCTTTGCCCTCAACTTCACATCAATGACAAAATAATATACCTCCTCCTTATCTGTGCAGTTGTAGTTCACTTATTATTTAGTCCATGTTATAATAGTACATATACATATGTTCTCATATACACATACTGATATATAATACTTAAAACATTTATGCTATATTAAGTTCTATTAACATGTTTAGCTTTACATGTTCCTTGAGGAGATTTTCTATTTCATTAAGCAGCCATTCTGGGGCAGTGTATCCTTATATTTTTCCTCTAAATAACTGCAGCCTGATAGCTTTGTAATAAGTGCAAGATGCTTCATATTATTTAAAATATTATCACAGGAAGGTACAACCTGTTCAAAATCCTCTGTGTCCTATATGTCATTAATTAGTTTCCTTTTAGAGGAACATTAAAACTAGAAGGGAAGGGTGGAGCTAGCTCAACACAGAAAATTTATAAACTCTCATTAGGAACTTAGAATTTCCTTCATTTTACAGTAAAATTTTATGAGCGTTATAAAAGCATGGAGATCTCACCAAAAATGTTTGGTGGAAGATTATTTCAGGTTTAATAAGCATAAAAGAATAAACATGCAGAAGATGTAAATGATGTGTAAATGTGAACATAGCTTACCTAGTGTTATGTGTGCTACATATAACAGGAGAAAAACAAGAAAAAGATTCCACCTGTTTGGATAAATTTCTAACATTTTTTCTCTCTCAAAAACATCTGGATTCTATACTGTGGATTACTTACTATGCTATTTACTTTGTGTTGTAAAGCTATGTGGTGTTACGTTAGTATTTAATTGTTGCTGTTGTTGTTAGGTGCCATCGAGTCAAGTCCTATTCATAACAACCCTAGGTACAACAGGAAAAAACACTCTACCACATTGTGCTATGCCCAGTACTATTTCAGTGCAGACAGTACTTAACAGTTATAAGTAAGTGTTTTATACAGTTCTTTACATAAGCTGATGGCAACTTCATGCTATCCTTCATGTATTCCATGAACAAAAATAAATAAGCACCATGATAAATCCTAAGTACTTTATGCAGAGGAAAAATACACTTGAGAGCAAAAAGAAAAATTACTAGTTAGGAAAGGCCAAGAAGCTAACTCAGATCGTAACATAAATAGTGCAAGTCACCAGTCATTACACCACAGTTAAAGAAAATAAAGCACATCATCAAGCTAGGAGGGAAAAGGGGCTTGGAAACCAGTCATACTTGGCATTAATAGTTCTCATGCTCTCAACAAGTATAAATCTTACAAATGGAAAATAAAAAGTTCAATTTTAAGTAAATACATATTTAGGTTTGAAGTTGAGGCTCTTTTCCTTTTTTTTGTCATTCAACTTCTTATCAGTTAATAAATAAAATGTGTTTTTAAATCATTAGGTGGTATCCCTGCATCATTAAAGTTATTTTATAAATTAATCACACTTTAAATGACAAAGTAGAAATTTACTTTCAATAGAATGAATCCTTTAATTACGGGAATTTTCATGAATCATTTATTTATGAATTGGTATCTATGATAAAATGAATTTTACATTTAGCACCTGATTATTTCATCATATAATTCAAAAATAAACATTTTAGATTATGGATATGTTAACATTTGGGTTTTTAATGTTTTTCAAAAATTTGTAAAATAATTTAAACATGTGTTTCATTTTGAGTTTTAAAATACATTAGAATGACTTAGGGAAATATGTCTAGTAAAATTTGCTTTTTAATTTTCTACTAGAAATATGGGCTGGGGTTTAGCTTAACTGGTAGAGTGTTGTCCCACACTTTCCCAAGACCTGGGTTCAATCTCCAGCACCACAAAAGTGGAGGAAGGATGTGGCAGTCCACTTTCGAAACAGCAATCAGCCATTGAAAAGTGATGGTCACTATGAGTCAGACACAACTTGATAGCACCCAGCAACAAACAAAGCAAACTAAAAATATAGGAAAGAAAAATTCTAAATTTTTACTTATTGGTGTTATGTATGTGTGTATGCTGTGTGTGTGTGTGTGTGTGTGTGTGTGTGTGTGTGTGTGTGTGTATGTATGTATGTATGTATATATTTATTGTGGTAATGGTGGGTTGAATTGAGGACTTCATGCATGGTAGGCAAATGCTCTACTACTGAGAAACAACCTCTTTCTTATTTTTTATTTTGAGGCAAGGTTTCACTAAGTTGTGCAGCCTGCCTCTGGACTTGAACTTACTATCCACCTGCCTTAGCATCCCCAGTTACATGGATTACAGACCCTGTGTCTCTACTCCTGCCTCATTTATGTTACATGTTAGTTGACAAATAGTATATTAGCACTATACAAATAAAAATAAATTATATATTCATGTATATTCTTGTGTATCATATATGTTTATTTATATCATAATTTATGTTATCCATTACCAGTTCTTTTGGGAAAATCAATATAGGAAAGTTTCTACAGATGGCCTCTACCTTACAACCAGGAAAACAAACAAACAAAAAAGCAAAAACAAAACCTCAAGTCTCTACCTTCATTCTGACAACTCAAAAGCCTCAAGAGAGACTAGATGCTATCAACATGTTTAGTTAAGTCAAAGAAGATCTTTCCAAATTCACAGGAGAGACTTCAGGCTTCCTTTCAGCCTTGCAGAGGCTCAATCTAAACAGTGCCTATCCTCATGCACAGAAATGGTTCAATAAAAATGTGTTGTTTAAGATGCTGAATTTGTGCTCACATTGTCATGTACCAATAAATCATGAATAGACCCTCACTCACATTCTAAAAATAAGAGAATAGATGGGATATCTAAACATACAAGTGAATGAATATTTCTGATGGTTGTTGTTGTTAGGTTCCATGGAGTCAGGTCTCATAGCAACCCTAGGTACAACAGAATGAAACACTCCCTGATACTTTGCCATGACTGGCACTATGTCAGTGCTTCTCTACTATTCATAGGGTTTTTGATGGTTGACTGTTTCAAGAGTGGGCTACCTAGTCTTTCTTCCAAGCCTATAGGTCCATAAAGAATCATAACCACTGATTCCAACAAAATCCAGAAAATCATCAGGGAAAACTTTAACAAATTTATTCCCAAAATATGAAAATACAGAAGAAATGGAGAAAATTATTAACATATACAATTTACCAAAATTAAGCCTGGAGGACATAAGCAACCTAAACAGAAATAGAAAGGTAATAATAATAATAAAAAAAAAACTCCCAATAAAGAAGAGCATGGGACCCAGTGTGTTCAGAGCAGAGTTCTACCAAACTTTCAAAGAATAATTAATACCAGTGGTCCTCAAATTATTTCAAAAATTAGAAAATAAGAGAGCACTCACAAACTCATTCTCCATAACTACCATCACCTTGCTACCTAAACCAGGAAAGGATACATCTAAAAAAGAAAACTATAGACTGATTTCCCTAATGAACATAGATGCTAAAATTATCAAAAAAAAAAAAAAAATCCTGGCAAGCCAAATTCAGCAACAGATTAAGAAGAATGTTTACCATGACCAAGTGGGATTTATTCCTCAGATGCAAGGCTGGTTCAACATATGAAAATCAATTAATGTGATTCAACATATCAAAAGGCATGCAAACAAAAATCACACGATTATTTTAATCAATGCTGAGAAGGCCTTTGACATAGTGTAACACCTTTTCATGATAAGAACTCTGGAGAAGATAGGCATAACAGGAGAATATCTTAACATAATAAAGGCCATTTATGACAGACCTAGAGCCAACCTCATATTAAATGGAGAAAAATTGAAACCACTTCCTCTAAGATCTGGAACAAGAAAAGGATGTCCATTCTCTCCTATCTTATTTAACATTGTGATTGAAGTCTTTGCTGGGGCAATCAGACTAGAGAAAGAAATCAAAAGGATACAGACAGGCAAAGAAGAGGTCAAACTATCCCTATTTGTGGATGACATGATATTTTACCTAAAAGACCTCAAAACCTCATCTAGAAAAGTTTTAAACCTAATTATCTCCTTTACCAAAGTGACAAGATACAAAATTAACATTCAAAAATCAATAGCCTTCTTTACACCAACTGTGAGCAGAAAGAGAAGGAAATTACAGCTATAATTCCTTTCACAATAGCCCACAAGAAAATTAAATACCTTGGAATCAATCTAACCAAAGACCCTGCAGATCTCTACAAGGAAAATTTCAAAACATTAAAGAAAGAAAACTCAGAGGATACTAAAAAGTGGAAGGACCTTCCCTGCTCCTGGATTGGGAGAATCAATATAGTAAAAATTGTTAGTCTACTGAAAGCAATCTGTAGATTTGATGTAATCCCCATTAAAATTCCAATGACAGACTTTATAGAAATAGAAAAAAATAATCCAAAAATTCATATGGAAGCAAAAGAAAACCATGTATGGCCAAAACACTCTTAAGCTGCAAAACTAGTGCAGGTGGAATCACAATACCTGACTTTAGACTGTACTACAGGGTTTTATTAGTAAAAATAGCTTGGTACTGGCACAAAAATATGCCTGTATACTTACAGAACAGATTTGAGGACCCAGAGATACACCAATGCGTCTATAACCACCTTTCTTTGACAAAGGAGCAAAGTAGACAAATTGGTGAAGGGATACCCTATTGAACAAATGGTTCAGGGAAATTTGGATTTCCACATGCAGAAAAATGAAAACAGACCTGCATCTCTCAATATGCATGACACTTAAGATGGACAAAAGAATTCAACATAAAACCAGAAATCTTAAAATTACTAGAGGAAAAGATAGGCAACATGTTCCAATATATAGGCATAGGAAAGCATTGCTCGGGAAATTGCAACAAGAATACATAAATGGGATTGTATGAAATTAAAAAGCTTCTATACAGGAAAGGAAAGAGTCAACAGAGTTAAGGAAGAGCTTACTGAATGAGAGAAAATCTTCATATCCTCCGTATCTGACAGAGGAATAATTTACAGAATTTACAAGAACTCAAAAAAGCAATTCCTAAGACAACAAATAAACCAATACACAAATGGGCAAAGGAAGTGAATACACAGTTCTCAAATGAAGATGTTTGTAAGGCCATGAAACATATGAAAAAATGTTCAATATTCCTAGCCATTAGGGAAACACAAATCAAAACAACTCTGAGATTCCACCTTTCTCCAGAAAGAATGGCCAAGTTCAGTGAAACAAATAACAACAAATGCTGGCAAGGTTGTGGAGAAAAGGGAACCATTTTACACTGTGGGTGTGGTTGTAAGTTGGTCCAACCACTTTTGAAATCAATATGGAGATACCTCAGAAACTAAAAATAGAACTGTCCTATGATCTAGTTATACAGCTACTGGGAATATACCGAAAGGGAGAGGAGGCATCATTACACAGAGACACCTGCATCTCCATATCTAATGAAGCTCTTTTCACAATAGCAAGGATTTGGAATCAACCAAAGTGCCCATCAGTGGAAGAATGGATAAAAAGTTGTGGAACATACACACAATGGAATATTAGTCAGCTATTTAAAAATGAAATAATGTCATTTCTAGCAAAATGTGTAGAATAAGAGAACATCACCTTAAGTGAATGAGCAGAAGCCCAAAAAGAGAAATACAATATGTTCTCACTCACATGTGGGTGCTAAATCAAACCCAAAGGTAGGAAAAAGTCCTAGTCATAAATTGAAACATAAAAAGTACAATTATTCTTAGCATAGAAAGGACAATTTAAGATGTGGAAAGATGGAGGGTTCTAGCAAAGATTGGGGAAGCAAAGATTAGAGAAGATGGGAGTGGAGGCGGGTCAATGAGGAGGGATGAGGGGGGGAGAGGTCAATCTCAATGTAAACAGCACAACTTCATGAGTGTGTTGAAAAAATAGGGGAAGACAGAAAAAATAAAACATACCAGAATAGCTAAAATAAAAAATAGTAATAATACCAAATCCTGGCAACAATTCAAACAGACTACATCACTCAAGTAATACTACTGAGAATGTAAAAATGTAGATCACTATAGAAAATCATTTAAATTTATTTCAAAATTGAGGTTCACATATATAGATTAAATATTCTCACAAAAGACATGCAAATATAAAGGAAACCATTAATGGGAAGGGTGGTGATAGGGGAGGAAAATTATGAGAGGGTAAAGGGGGAGTTATGTGAGCAATGTACAATGAAATGCATATATGGAATGTCATAATGAGTGCCATTAATTTGTACATTCAAAAATACTAATAAAAAAGAAAAAAAAAGAAAAAAGAAAACTCTGAGGGTCTCTATGAGTCGACATGACTTTATAGCACCTAACAACATAAAGTACCTTTCAAAGGTTATTAACATACCATTTATTCATGTAATAATAATTATCAAAAAATAAGTAACTTTTAAAGATATTTTAAATTTTTAATCAGTTTTAAAAGCCATGATAAAATCCAACTACAACTAATATAACAAAGATTCTCATTTTATAATGTTGTTGTTGTTAGGTGCCATCGAGTCGTGTCCGTTTCATAATGACTCTCCTGGGGTTTTCAATGGCAGATTGTTTCGGGATTGCCATTTATAATGTAGAGATCTTAAAACAATAAAATCAACAATTTTCATGAGATCAATGATACAATGTGGAAAATGACACACAACTGTAACTGGTATTGTGGGGTCCTCAGTGACCCCCACCAGGCACTTACTTGTAGGGAATATTATGGGATAGCCCCAGGGAATAGAGAGGAAGCACGATTAGGATAGGGGCTTAGTTAGCCCAGTTGGACCCCCTACTATGTAATTGGCTATACCCAACCCTCATCTTGCCCCCGATTGGTAATAAAGGATCTCTCCTTGATTGGCCAAGGAGTGACATCTGGTTTCACCCGTTATTTGAATGTCATTCCTAAATTGGTTGCACCTGCCTCTCGGGCCCCAGCTGATTGTCATCTTGTGGCAGTTAAGGAAGTTACCCAAGGACTATATAAACAAAGCTTTCTCTTTATGTGATGCTGCTGATGGTGATGATGTGAGCTGCTGGTTGCTAGCTTCCTGCTGGGGTGTTGCTTGCTGCTGGTTTGCTCTGCCACTCCACCACAGATGGCCCACACCATCCCAGATCAAGAGAGAAGACTGCTTGCCATCACAGAGACCATTCCATCACCATCTGAGCCATGCCATACCATTGCACCTGCCACCCCATCACCCCGGAGGTTGAGCTCACCGGACCAAGAGAGTCTGCCTGCCATTGCAGAGGCCACTGCAATGGGAGACCAAGACTGGAGATCATTGTGAACCAATAGCAGTGGAGAAGAAGCCAGCCTTTGTGGGAGACCTCCAGAGGGTCCCCCGCCCACCACTAAAGAAGAAGAGCCTCTAGACCCAGCGCCTGAGGCAGAGCTGCAACACTTAAGAGCCATGACACTTCTGCTATCCTGAAGGGTGGGCTTGAGGGCTTTGTCTCTAACAGGAGCTGTACAATAAAACATATACCAAAGCCATCCCAAAGCCAGCCATTCTTGACTCCATTCTCCAGGCCTCACCAGTCTCCCAGCTGTTGGGTTTTGGGCACCCGCACACTTACTTGGGCTTAGGCAGGTGCTACAGTGCTTCACCTCTGGCACCAGCCCTGAATCAGAACATACTGAGATTACATGGAACAAAACCTTTGTGTAATAATGAGGAATGTAAAGAAAAAATAACAAAATATAAATTCTGGCATCTTTTTTGACTGTGCTATAGACATTAATTAAAGAAAGAATTGGACTGAAGCATGAACAAAACATGAGTGACAGAAAGGCCATTATGGGTAAAAATGGGATAAACAGTCAATTTGTGGTTCTGATTCTCATTCATTTCACATTTTCAATTCCTCTTCATAAAATATTTTGTCATCACAATATTTTTACTGAATCTCCCATGTCAAAAGATTGTCTTTCATTGACTTATATATGATGACTTCCTGATCTTTTTTGTTTTATATCAAATGTTGATGGTGCTGGGATTTAGCTCAGTTCATAGAGTACTCCTTCACAATTTCTGAGGACTCAGGTTCCATCCCCAACATGGCAAAATGGGAGAAGGATGTGGCAATCCACTGATGAAGTTATCTTGAAACAATCAGACATTGAAAACCCAATGGAGTTGCTGTGAGTCAGAACTGACCTTATGGCACCTAAAAACAACAAAAACATCAAATATTGACATAAACTATAACTGGAATTTAATATTACAGATTTATTTTGTTCCACTGTTTTCTTTTCCACCTCTTCAATTAATCCATCAACGTGTTTAAAATACTGGAAATTCTTTTTCATCTTTGAAATACTCCAGTTCTTACCAAACTGTATTATCTGATTAGAATGAAGTATATAAATTATCAGCAATCAATGATTATCTAATAATTGGTTCCCCTTAAGATATCTTAACTAATGAAGAATTATTTAATTTCTAAACTCTATGCTCAGTGTGATGGCTGTGAAATTTACTGTGAGATTTCTATCACACTATCAAAATATGAACAATGGCATAAAAGGAAGCTAATTTCATTAGAAGAGAACCGGACTTGGAGTCCAGTAATTAGAGTCCAACTCTTAGCTTTACTTGTATTACTTTAATGAAATTTTAAAATGAACTCCCTCATGTCTCAATTAATCCATCTACAAAATGGCAATTATCATGCAATCTCTGTCCTCTCCCCCAAAAAGATATCTGCAAATTCTAAATTATTTAATGAGTGTAAAAATCTGTAGAGTACTACATAATAGATTTAAAAATCACTGAATTATATTTTCCTTATTTCTTCTTAATGCATACACGTGCTGGAGGTAGTTATTCTTATTTTTAGGCCATAGGTAACGCCTAAAAATTCCTAATTCCCTGTCTATAACCCTTAGTTCTTCATATTCAGCTAAATACATCTGTGACTTACTCTCCCACAGGCATTCCCAACCATGATCCATCTGAAGTAAATCTACTTTATGTCTCCCTTCTCCATTGGACCTGCCCTCCCTCCGCAAACTTGATCCTCCATTTGCAACATTTCCTGCTATAATCAGTGATAATATTTCCTCATTTACATGAGTCAGGTAATCATCTGTCATTTATTCTTTTGTATTATCTCTCACATCCCAGATCCTATAACTCTTTGTAAACTTAATACCTGGTTACATATCTCCCCTACCTGTATCTTTTATTGTTCATCATTACCTTCAAGATAAAATATAAATAGCTCAACACAATGTAAAAGAAACTTCATGATCTCAAATATTTCCACCTTCACGGATTAATTGTCCTCTTGTTGTTAGATGACATTGAGTCAGGTCTGATTGATTATTGTTCTATGTACAACAGAAGGAAACACTCCCCAACACTGTGCCATGTATACACTATTTTTTATGTTTAAGCCCATTGTTGCAACCGCTGTATCAACCCATCTAGTTGAGGGTCTTCCTACTTTTTGTTCACATACCACTCCCATAAACATAAAATCTTTCTCCAGGGATTGGTCTCTCCTGACAAATTGTCCAAAATATGTAAGACACAGTCTAGCCCTCCTTGCTTCCAAGGAGCACTCTGGTTGCCCTTCCTCTGGATTGGATCTGTTGATTCTTTGGGCAGTCCATGGTATATATAATATTTTTCTCTAGCACCATAATTCAAAAGCATTAATTCCTCTCTTGCCTTCCTTATTCAATATCCATCTTTCACATGCATATGATGCAACCGAAAATACTATGGCATGAGTCAGGTGCTCCTTCATCTTCAGTATGACATCACTACTTTTCAACACTTTAAAGAGGTCCTTTTCAGCATCTTTTCCCAATGCACTGTGTCTTTTGGTTTCTTGACTGCTGCTTCTGTGTGTGTTGATTGTAGAACCAAGTAAAACCAGATTTTGAGCAACTTCAACATCTGTCCATTTATTGTGAAGTTTTGTACTGACTCATTTCTAAGAATTTTTGTTTTCTTGACATTGAGGTACAATCCATCCTGAAAACTGTGTTCTTTACTCTTCATCAGTAAATGTTTCAAATCCTCTTCACTTTCAGGAAGCAAAGTGTCATCTGCATAATGCAGATTGTTAATGAGTCTTCCTCCAATTCTGATGCCACATTCTTCATAAAGTCCAGTTTTTTGGGTTACTTGCTCAGAATTATTTTAGTATTCTAGGTCTTTTCTATGTTGTTGTTGGGTACCTTCCAGTGGGTGTCCAACTCATAGTGACCCTACCTACAACAGATGAAACACTATTGTCATGTTTCTCTGCTATTTATAGGGTTTTCAATGACTGATTGCTTTTTGGTAGTGGATTTTTAGGTCCTCCTCCCAAGCCTACAGCACCTGTTGTTTCCAGATGGTCTCCCATCCAGGCCTGATCCTGCTTAGCTTCTAAGACCTGATGAGATCAGATGCCACAGTGGTACAGCTGCAGGCAGTCTTTTGTATATGCTTTGCTTTAAATGATATATTATTCACCTTATTTTTTCCATCTTTTAATATTATATTAAGCATTAGCTCAGAAATCATCATCATTGGCAAATAAGTGGATATTCTATCTTCTTCCCTCCTTTCCCAGCTAACCTTTTTAAGAAGTATGTATGCTTCCTCTGTGACTTCTATGATTTCTTTTAACTCATATATTCTGTATTGTGACCTTTGCTCCCAGTATTATCTTTGGTCTTTGATTACATGAAGTTATATCACATTCATATTTGCATGTATTTCCAAATGAAGAGAATGCATAATGAATGAATACATCAAAGGACAATGAAGTAAAAACTAGAATTTCTAACAGATTTATGAATTAATTTATAATATAAGCAACTGGAATATCTTAGTAATTTTAACATAAAACATGTTATAAATACATTTCATGAAATAAACTGATATGTATTCCTATATCCAAATAGAGGAAGGTTCTCCTGTCTAGAAGGAAAAAGAAGACCTAGAGAATTTTTTAATTTGGTTGCATAACCAATGGGTTCATAAATGAAAGAATTTATACAAAGCATCATCCACCTTTGATCTACTCTTGAACTTCATTTCCACTTCTATGTTAATAGGCAACAAACTTTTCATGTGAATATGACATAATTCCAGAATTCATCTCAAAACAAATTTTTAAATTTCTCCAACACATTAGATGTACCATGATGGGTTTAATTCCTTGAGTAAACATCCTAGCATTTTCATAAGTATCTAGTTTTACTTTAAACCACATATGTAAATTTAATAAGCAATTATGTACCACAAATTTCATTAATTATAATGTGGCCAGAGAGAGACAAAGATAACATAATAATTCTAATGTCATATTACTAGTATTGATTAGTATAAGTACTACATTGGAAGTGCTTTGGAAGGATAAAAGAAATTGTGTTCTATATGTCATGATATTAACTATTCAATCCTTGACTTTGCTGAAAGGGAATAGAAGATTTGTTTCTTGGTTCCTGACAATAAAAACAACAATTGTATGCCAAATAGCAAAGATTTGCAATTCAATGTGTTATCTCATTTAAATTTTATAACTTATAATGTAATATTATATTTTCTATTTAAGGCAAAAGAACTTAATCAGAAATGCTAAGTGATCCCTAAAAGTCACAGGACTGAAAATTGCTTAGAGCAACAATTCAATCCAAAAGTGATTTTTCTTCCACAAGTGGAATGGAATAACACTAAAATGTTGTGTTGAAAAAAGAGTTATTTATATATAGAAATAGAAAGGGAAATTTTAATGGAAAGTACCTCATGATTGAAGGTGTCATATTTAGGAAGGATAGTAGTTTAGTATAGCTGTCATTAGCAAGCAAGCAGACAGGTGTGACAGAAAATCATAAAGTGACAGCTAATTTGAGGACCTGTGTATTCAATACTGAAATACTTACATTAAGGCTTGTGCCTGAGAGAAAGTTGTTCACAAATTTTAATCAAAGATGGGCATGGTGAATCCATATGTAAATAGTTTTTAAAAGAAATAGAAATTACTTAGGATATAATCATAATTGTTCTAGATGAAAGTAAAATAATTAAGCTAAGGAAGAAGGGAATTTTTCAGTAGGTTGATTTGCTGTCAAATTGGGATAGCAGTCAATCCTAAGGACATGAAATTATGTAACAGAATAACATTGTCATTAAAAGTCTAGGACAGGAAGATGAAAGCACGAGTGTTCTGGAAATTATAGCAAACTAAAGTAAACAGAATTCTCTGGTTCTGAATCTTTTGAAGGCCTGTGGAATACCATTGAGGTCTCAGGTCTTTAGATCTCACAGCACTGAAGAGAGTTTATGATAGGTTGTGTTAAAATATGTAAATATTACCTACTGATGGCAATAATGTGACTCAATATGTAGCATAAAAATTTATATGTCTTGTATATTTTTAATGACTCATAAGTCAGCAATATTTGGATTTGCAATGAATACAATGAATATTTAAATGGGTAAGTATTCAAGTAAGTGCTAACTTTAACCATATTATTGTTTATGCTATTTAAGGAATGATTTCTCCAGCAGGCTGTGGTGGCTCATGCCTTTAATCCCAGCAATTCAGAAGCAGAGGCAGGAGGATCACAAGTTTGAGGCTAGAGGCAGCCTGTGTAACTTAGCGAGATATACCAAAATACAAAGTAAAAAAAATGGGCTGGGAATGCAACTCAGTAGTAGAGCACTTGCAAGAAGACTACTTGAGACTCGGGGTTAAATAAATAAATAAAATGGAAAGTTTACACCATTATGAAAAAAATAAGATTCTGCTTTCAGAGAATAGGTAGTTCAGGAATAAGTATGCAACTATTCAATTTCATAACTCAAATTTATTTTTTATTTCAATTTTGATGAATGCATTCTAATTCTTTCCAGTGTTCTGGATCTTTTAAACTATGTTATGATGCTTTGTAGCAATATATAAGGCAATACAATTGTATTTTTACCAGTTAACTGAGATTTAATCAGATGGATCTACATTCAAATCTTTTTTACATTATTAGTAAGAAACCTTCCAAATCTGGTGCTTTAATCTATAAAATGGGGACAATAAGATCCATGTTAGAGTATTTTTATGATAAAGTGAAATAATTTTTGAGGAATGTTGCTTGGTAAAACTGTTACCCAAGCAACCTGTTGACTCAGAATCTTTTTGCCATAGTCAAACAGACCTCACTGCCATAAGCTGACTTTGTGCCTTTGCCAAGTTACTCAAATGTAACATGGATTTTTTCCTTCAGAATTTATTGAGCACCACTAGTGCCTTCATGAAGTATATAATCTAAAAGGAATTAAAAACATTCAGGATATAAGACTATTTTCCCTATTAGAAGAAAAACCAAAACACATATACAACAGTTGGCAGGCACTTGTTGTTATTAGGTGCCATCCAGTCAGGGCCAACTCACAGTGACCCTGTGTACAACAGCACGAAACACTCCCTGATACTGTGCCATGACAGACAGAATTGTTAGTGCCTCTCTGCTATTCACAGGGTTTTCAATGGCAAATTGTTTCAGGAGTGGATTCCCAGGTCCTTCTTAGCCTGCAGCACCTGATATTTCCAGGCAGTCTCGCATACAAGGACTACCCAGGCTAACACTGCTTAGCTTCCGAGATCAGGTGGGATCAGATGCTAGGGTGCTAAGGCTAAAACCTTAGCAGCCACTAGTAATTGTTTGGCCAATTGTTAGTTACTGCTGTTATTCCTTACATGAGGAAAACCTTAAAAGTGTGGTGTACACCTGCCTGTAATCCCAGGTACTTGGGAAGCAGAAGCGGGAGGTTTCCAAGCATAAGGCCAGAGGCAGCCTGCGTAATTTAGGGAGATGCTATCTGGACAAAACAAACAAACAAACAAACAAACAAACAGGCTGGGATGTAAGTCAGTGGTAAAGCACTTGCAAAGTGTGTGCCAGGCCCCGGCTTCAGACTTCCCGTCCCATAAGGGGAAAAACAGGGTAAAAGTGTAAAGATTTAAAGAGATAAGAGTTCAATAAGACAGTAAAGAAGATACCTCAGTATGAAAGGAAAGCAGAAGACAAAGGAAAAGATAGTATAGTAATGTTATAGGTAATGCCTATAATCAATTTGCCTAGAACAGAGTCTGTTAAAATAATGAGGTAAAAAAAGAGCTTAAAATAAAAGCTGATTGCACTTCATGGAGAGTACCAAGGTGTTTCCTAATCTGCACAACAGAGACTCATGGGTTTCTTCTGAAATGGGTAATAAATATTATGTGCAGAAATATGTTGAGTGGCCAGTTAGATTCCATTTTCACCCAACTGAAAGCCTGTGGATTTTTTTGGATCTGGCCCAGGCAAGTAATCTTGGGAGATGTATATTTCAAAAATATAAATTAGTCCTACTTCCATTTTAGATAGTGTAGATCTGTGCTCTTCTGATATCTCTCTCAGAAGAAAATAGCCTGGAGCAAAGGTAAGCCCTTTCTGCCTGGTAAACTATTGTTTATTTCTCCCTATCTCTATTTTATCCTATCCAAAAATATAAAAGTGCAACTTCAAAGTCATTAGGCATAGCAAGTCTGTCCTACACTTGAATATCCTTCTTATGAACTGCACTCTGGAGGAAGAATTTAATGATTATAGTTCCAGACTGATGTTCTCAACACCCCTGAAATTCTGGCATGAAGGTCATTCTACAAGGAATTACTAGAAGCAGAGGCACAGGGCTTGCTCAAAAACCAGAATAAACACTTCAATAGGTTTCTTCCAGAGGTGAATCTGATTCTTAGTCTTGTTTCCTTGTCAGACAAACATCTTTCTAGTTTTATTTTAAATTTAGTATTATTGCAGCATCAAAAGGGAGAAGTTCAAATAGAAACTGCCTCTGCATCCAAGAGGAAATCTACCAAATTGGCAACATTGATCCAGAAAACAGATTTCTAATTCTGCCCTAGCAACTAATTTGGACAATTGAATGCTCTCACCTAAGTCTCTGCCTTCCTCTATAGAGTAAATGCAAAAGTACTATAACTGCTAAAGCACAGGCATGAGGATTAGTGCCTCTGCTGTAAACAAAATGTTCTCTGTTGATCTGCACTGAAGATGTAGTTATTAGACTTGTATTTTATGCTTTCTTCACATTATACAAGGAAGCTATGAGTTTTCCTGTGGTATACTTTTAAATATTTCTAATAATATTGTTTAACCCATCACTAACTCAGTTAAATAGGAGCAGTATTCCCTTAGTGAAAAGATATCAGAAAGAAATATGAGGATACTGGGAGAAGAATAGTAGACAGAATTAATCAGGAACAATGAAAAGATTATGACAATATTCCAAGACAGACCATGGACAGAAGAGCAGACGCATCAACAAAAAAATAAAATAAATTTTCCCGAACACAGCCAAAGTCAGCAAGCCTAAATGAACAGCATCAAGTGAATTTGCAATTTTACTGTTTAATTCTGACATTAGATGTTTGGATGTATAAAAAACATCACACTCCAGCCCACAGTCAAACAGCCGTTAAGATACAAACATCCTAAAAACACAATCTTTCTCTATTTTTGCCCAATCACTGTCCTGTAACCCTATTGTTCATATTTACATTTTAGACTCACTGAACTAGGTGGCCATGCAGGTGATGATATTTGGGAAAAAAAATAACATGAAAAACATTTCCACTTTCCAAAATTGTGTCAAGGCAAGTTAGAGTAAAATCCTATGTGTTAGGGTGGAAAATTGCTAGAACTCTTGTTTCATTCCTGAAATTATATGTTAAAAATAGGAAGAAACCTAAAACAAATGATAAAATTATCTTAATTGAGTCAGTACAGTTGATGCAGTCTTTATCCTATCTCAGGAAGTGTGTATGTGTGTATGTGTGTGGAGGGGGAGAGAGGGAACATATGTGCATATCTTTGTTGGATGATATTGGAAGGTCTAACAGAAACCCTGAAGAGTAGGAGAAACTTCCCTGAATGGGTAAACAGCTAATTAAGATCTTTAATTGAATTCTCAAATGTTATTAATTCTAGGAATACTACATAATTAGTATTTATTTTAATTTTATATCCATTTATTTTAAAATCTATAAATAGTCCCATGCTAGTTATCACTAAACATTACTAAAACATGTAGCATTTGAGAATAATTTAGCATTTTTCCACATCCATATTTCTGTGATCCTATTCTTACTAGTCTGTCTATCTAAAAAAATGTAATCTCAGAATTTCCTACTCTGATTTCACCAACAGGGGTACATTATTACTAAAGTAAAGATTTGTTTACACATCTGTTATCAGTCTTTGAGCCCTTCTTAATATTGAGGGTGCTTGTTAAAACACATTGCTTTTAA
>VMDO01020042.1:0-38381 GCA_007922755.1 Pedetes capensis | reverse complement strand
GAGATCTGACGGGATCGGATGCCACAGGGCTACCGCTGCAGGCAAAGCAAAGGTAATATATTCTTTTTTATTTTTTGAGACAAGGTCTCACTCGGTAGCTCAGGCTGGCCTCAAACTCTTGATCCTCCTGCCTCAGCTTCCCCAGTGCTGGGAGTACAGGTGTGTGCCCCCTCCCCTAGCAAAGGTTATCACGTGGTAATGATTACAGCACATCTTACTACCGTCTGTGCTCTCGGGGTTACTTACACCTGTGACGGTGGAACATGCAAAGGTGTGCCACTGCCCCTCTCTGCCCAGCTCCGCCTTCAGGGACCTCATGCAGGGAGCTCCAAATGGGCCATAGTAGGAGTGTCTGCACCAGCCATCAGCCTGGGGTGTAAATCAAGGCTCTCCCAGCTACTCAACATTTCTCAGCACACCCTGGCCTGACCCACACGGCCTGGGCCGCCTCTCTCCTTCCTCACCGTCAACAGCATTCCACCAGTCAAGCCAATGGCCCAGAAAGGGACAGTGGTGGGACAGGAGAAACCTCACTTCCCACCCCCAGACAGCAAGGAATTTCCCTACCGCTGGAAGGATCTCCTTGACACTGGTCCCAGAACTTGCTTTTTTTTTTTGTACTAAGGATTGAGCCCACGGACTAGTGCATGCTCTTCTACTGAGCCACAATGCAGCCCACTGTTTTTTTTTTTGCTTTTTGTGTGTATGTGTGTATGTGGTATTGGGGGGTTGAACCTGGGGCCTTGCGTATGCTTTGGAAGTGCTGTACCACGGAGCCACACCCTCAGCCCAATTTTTACCCTTCTTGTCTTGTTAAGTTATGCAAGCTCTGACCGTCCTGCTTGTCCCCTGAGTTGTTGGGATGACAGGCGTGAGCCACTGCGCTTGGCACCCTCTTGTTTTCTTTTTTTTTTTTTTTTTGAGATACTGGGGTTTGAACCCAGGGCCTCATGCTTGCATGTTTTGCAAGTGCGGGACCACTGAACTGCACCCCCAGCCCATTTTATTTTTAATTTATTTTTTTGAGACAGGGTCTCGCTAAATTACACAGACTGCCTCTGGTCTCGAACTTGTGATCCTCCTGCCTCCGCCTCCAGAGCCGCTGGGATTATAGGCGTGTGCCACTGCGTCCAGCACTCTCTTGTTTTCTTAAGAACTGAGTATGGTAAGGCCGGGCACCGTGGCACAGGCCTGTAATCCCAGCGACTTCAGAGGTGGAGGCAGGAGGATTGCAAGTTCAAGGACGGAGGCAGGTTGCATAGTTGCATAACTTAGTGAGACCCTCTCTCAAAATAAAAAGTAAAGATTGGGCTGGAGTGCAGTGGTAGAGGGTTTGCAAAAGCATGAGGCCCTGGGTTCAACGCCCCAGTACTAAAAAAAAAACAAAATACAAATGAGTAGGGAAGAAGAGCCTTTTGCCCCCTGGGTGGAGATTACTTCTCAGATGGCAAGGACTCTCCACTGCTGTTGTTGTTAGGTGCCGTCAAGTCAGCACCCTATGTACAACAGATGAAACACTATTGTCAGTGCTTCTCTGCTATTCATACGGTTTTTAATGGCTGATTGGTTTGGGGGAGTGGGTTGCCTGGTCCTTCTCCCAAGCCTACAGCACCTGGTATTCCCAGGTGGTCTCGATACAAGTACTAACCAGGCCTGACCCTGCTCAGCTTCTGAGATCTGAGGGGATCAGATGCCACAGTGGTATGGCTGCAGGCACTCTCCACTGAATCACCCTAAAATGTTTTTCTCAGCTCAAGAATGGCCCCACATGTGGGCTGGTGGTGCACACCTGTATTCCTAGCAACTTGGAGGCAGGAGGATTGCAAGTTTGAGGCCAGAGGCAGCCTGAGTAACTTAGCAAGACCTTGTTTCAAAATAAAAAGTAAAAAATGGGTTTGCAAGCACTCTACCACTGAGCATTAGGCAGTTCAGTGGCAGAGTATTTGCAAAGCATGTGTGAGGCCCTGGATTCAGATCCCCAGTACTGAAAGGAAAAAAAAAAAAAAAAAAGGAATGGTCCCAGCTCTGTTAGCCCCTTTCCTTTTCCCCAGGACAGAGCTGGTCATGCTTGGGTCCCTCTGTCCCATTTAATTCATTCAGCTATGATTTACTGAGGCCCAACTGTATTAAGCGGTTAGTGCACCGAAGATCCCTACCCTGGGGCATGAGCACCCAGCAGGGAGTCTCTGAACATGACTGCCTCTCAGACCATGGGGACTCCACTAACTCACATTCTGCAGCCCAAGGCCACTGGGCGCCATGCTGGTGGCGGGTTCTTAAGTTAGGAGGCAGTTCTGCCTGCCAGCTCAAGAGGCTGCCAGGTGGCCACAAGGTAAATACTCAATTTAGGATGCTCGTGGGGACCTGGGGATGGGAAATTTGCATTATTTCAGATTTTATAAATAACAGGGGCCTTTCCTAACTTTTTTGGTGTTTTGGGAAGGGTCTTGCTGTGTGGCCCAGCTGAATTTTGAACTTGCAATCCTCCTGCCCTCGCCTCCTAAGTGCTGGGATCAGAGGGAGGCACCACAAAGCCTGGTTTCGTATTTTCACAGGACTCCGTTTCAAAGCTGCATCCTTAGTTGGGCACAAACATGACTGCAGCGCAGCCCTGTATTTGTTAAGTCTCTGCCTCCCCCTCCAGGCGATGGCAGTGACCAGCAGGGCAGTGGGCATAGAGGTATGGGACTGTAGAGTTCTGGGTTTCTGCAAAGCTCTGGACGGAAGGCGTGTGCAGGGCCCGGCCTCTTCCCAGCTACTTATGCCACACTTCCCTGAGTCCTCTTACTCCACAGCCTAAGCTGGGCTCTGAGGCCTCCAGGGAAAACTTCTCTTCATGGTACAGCAAGGGAAGGCAGGAGCAGCTATAGCTGGGAACCCCGACCAGAGCTCTGCCCTTGGATTTATGGGGAAACAGGCTCATTTGTTCAGGTGGCAAGCAGGTCCCATGCAGGGCCAGGACAGGCCCAGAACTAGTTTCCCTCCCTGCCACCCCATCATAACACTGTGTCTATGTCTCCTTGCTCACTATCAGCTGGCCCTGCAACATGCCTCCTCCAGGAAGTCTTCCCAGCTCTTTCCAGCACTAGACCCTGCTCACTGCCCCATCAAAATCCTGTGTCCACTTCACTCAGTACAATTCTGCTCTCCACTAACTCCCCATTTGGTATCAGTGACTGTCTGGGCCAGGGGCCAGAAGACAGGAGTGCGGGAGATGTGTACAGGCCTCGGCCTACTGATGGAGTACTGACCTGTCCATACACACCCTTCACTGTTCATTAGCCTCTGCTGCCACCAGCTGTTGTCTAACTCGAACCCTCCACGATGGAGCAGCCTCTGCTCGCTCCTGCCTCCCCTCCAGAGCTGGATACCCCAAATCACAGAAGCCAAGAGAGCTCTGGACAGGATGTGTGTGTCAGGGACTTCTGCTCCATCACGGTCTCCCTGTGTGCTCTTAGGCAGCACGCTTCCCGTCTCTTAGCCTTGGTTTCTTTCATTGAGAAATGGGACAAGACTCGAGCTCCAGAGCAATTTGGAAATGAAACAAGGACTGACATCAACGTGCTTCATGAGTCCCTCTGGACACGGGAGCACGGGCTATACCTTACAGTGCCTGAACACCGGCTATATGCCAGGCACTCCCTGGTGGTCACTGTCCACTTGGATCGGGCGTGGTGAGCACCAACACTGGGCACCCAGGCAGAGATGCCTGGAAGTTATGTAACCCAACAGCATTGCACAGGTGGGGCTGAACTCCACCGGCCCGCCTCTCCACACAGATGCCACCACCCTGCCTCAGGGCGCACTGGTCCAACCCTACCACAGGGGGCCCATCCTTCCAGGCTCCAAACCCACCCCCTGGGGGCGGGGCAAAGGCGACAGGAGTCCAGGAGGCTAGATCCGGAAGTCGGGAGACCTGGACGGTGCCTGCAACTCTGTGAGCCACGAGGGGCCTCAGTTTGTTCATCTGTCAAATGGGGACCCCAGCAGTCGGATCTCTGCTGTTCCCCACCTACATCCCCGGCGCTCAGCGCCCGGTGGGGAGGCCTTTGAAGGCACAGGTCGGGCCCCTCCACCCGTTTCCCCGCCAGTTCTGCTCTCACCAGGGGTCCGGCTGCCGTCGGTGAGCGGGTGCCAAGGGTCGCGGTCGGTGACCACAAGCAGGCACTCGGGGTCGCGCAGGTGCGCGCACGCCTCACTCAGCTTGGCGAAGGAGAAGTGCTCGTCGTAGCCCACGAGCACGGCGCGCACGCGCGGGTCGTCGCCAGGGTCCCCCGCCAGGCGCAGCCCCGCGGCGCGCAGCTCGGCGCGCAGCCCCTCGCCGCCCAGCACGAACACGGAGCCCGGAGCGTCCGGCGGCCCGGGCAGGCGCTGGCGCAGCAGGCGCGCCGCACACAGCGCGGAGCTGAAGAGCTGCTCGGCGCGCAGCCCCTGGAAGCCCAGGCGCGCAAAGCGCAGGGCCAGCTCCGGTCGCGCGCGCCGGCTGTTGTTGCTCACGAACAGCGTCGCCTTGCCGGCCCGCGCCAGCCGCTCCAGCAGCTCCGGCGCGCCAGGCACGACGCGCTCGCCGTTCCACAGCACCCCGTCGCAGTCGAACAGGACCCCCTGCGCCCGGCCGAGCACTTCGCGCAGGGCCGCCCCACGCAGCCGCTCGCAGCGCGCCATGCAGCCGGCTGGCCGCCTGCACGCCCGCGCCACTCTTCCTCCGCGGGCACGGCGCGCCCTCCCCCGCCTCGTCTTGCAGGACCAATCGGCGCGCCTGAAGGGCCAGGGGGTGGGGCCGCGGCCTGGCCCTCGGCCAATGGGGGCGAGAGTTTCGGAAAGGACCCTGGCCTCTCGCGAACCGAGCTTGGAGAAAGGGGCGGAATCGTGGCCGCCACAGAGAGGAGGAGACCAATGAAGAAGCAAGCCTGGATTTTATCCCCGCCCCCTTGCTCTGAGGAGCCAATCGCAGCAGCGATGAAGAGAAAATGGGGAGCGAACAGCCTCGCGCTCCTTAGCCAATCAGAAGCTTAGGCAAGCTGGTTACTAAGAGGAAAACAGATGCAGAGAGATCTCTTTGGGTCAAATACTGCCCTTTGAACCGGGGGTCCAGCGTCTAGTTCCTGAGACACGTGTGGATATGATGGGGCAAGAGGAGCGCTGGGGCTCTTGGTCTACGCCAGTGATCCTCCACGTTGGCTGTGTAGCAGAGTCCCCTGGGGAACTTATTTTTTGATACATAGTATTTTACATGTAGTAAAATACATTTTTTTTTCGTGGTAGTGGAGGGTTGAACCCAGGGTTTCACACATGCTAGGCGAGTGCTCCACCACTGAGCTGCATCCTAGCCCCTTTTTCATTTTTTGAGACAGGGTCTCACTAAATTTGCAGGCTGCCTCTGGCTTTGAACTTGCAACACTCCTATCTCCCTCCTCCCAAGGCGCTGAGAGATTACAGCCAGGGCACCCTGGGGATCTTGCTGCGTGTGTGTATGAGGGACCCTTTCCTTTCTTTTGCTCCCCACCTGCATCCTCGCCCCTCAGGCCACCAACGGAGAGGCGAAGGTTCAGGTAGCTTCTCCACTTGTTTTCCTGCCAGCACCCTGGCTGCGATCCCAGGGACTTGGGAAGCAGGAGGCAGAGGAAGGAGGATTGGGAGTTGAGGCCAAAGGCAGCCTGTGCAATTTAGTGAGACCTGGTCTGGAACAAAAACAAAAACAAAAAACGGGTAGGAATAGGCTAGGAGGTGGAGCTCAGTGGTAGCGCTCTTGTTTAGAATGTGTGAGGTCCTAGGTTCAACCCTTAGTGCTGCAAAAACAAACAAGAAAACAAGACAAGCAAACAAGCAAACAACAGATGTGTAGCAGGAACCCAGATATTCTGATTTAACGTTTTTGGTGGGGCCTAGGCATTTTTTGGTTGCTGGGACCAGTTGCCCAGGGAGATGATGGGTGACTCAGGCTGCCTGGGCCCCATCTTGGGGAGAGGCTTCTGAACTGAAAGAAACTGCAGGTCTTAGGATCTTCAAGGAGTCAGTGGTTTAAAGTGTGGGGACGAGGGGGAATGAATGCCAATCTCAGAAGGCTCTGAAGATGTCTGACCCCAGGAGTGGCTGGAGCTCAAAGACCTAGGAAAAACCATAGCTTTTGTTCCTTTTTTTTCCCCCTGGTACTGGGGGTTGCCTGCATGCTTTGCAAGTGCTGGACCACTGAGCTGCACCCCCAGCCCATTTTCTTTTTACTTTTTGAGACAGGGTCTCGCTAAGTAATGCAGGCTGCCTCTGGTCTGGAACTTGCTATCCTCCTGCCTCCACCTCCTGAGCCGCTGGGATTACAGGCGTGCGCCACTGCGCCTGGCAACAGAAAAACCATAGCTTTGAGCCTCAACTATTTTTTATTCACCAGTACCCAGGCCTTTTGCTCCTGGCTTTATATGGGTGGCCTCCTTGGCCTAGAATGTTCTACGTTTTCCTCCAACTTTATCTCCAGGTCAGGTCTTGAATATCTCCTAGTAGATATTTCCTCTAGCAAGCCTTCCTTGACGAACCCCTCCCCATATACACACATCAGCATGTTAGGGGGTCCACCCCCGAGGCTGCTTGTATGGGCCTCCAGTGTCACCACACTTTGTGACTTCTGTCTGTTCCCAGAAGCTCCTTACATGTAGGGCTGATCGGGGAACTAGCCCAGGGTCTGGCAGAGAGCAATCGGGAAGGTCATGAACCGATTCATCTCTGTTCCCGGAGAGCCTTCCCTACCTGCTCCTGCGCACTGGTGGGGGTGGGGAATGGACAGCAGGAGCAGCGGCCAATGCGCAATGGACACGTCTGTGTGCCAGGGGGATGCTTTGGTACTTAAAGGAGCATTTCATTTGGTCCCCAGAACCACAGCCCTATGGTGGGATTGCTAGACTGTGTCTCAGATGAGGAAACCGGGATGCTGAGAGGTTGAATAAATGCCCCGGGATGTGAGCAGCAAGCCTGCATGTTGCAGTTGGTCTGATCTAGTTCCTCACCCCGGCCCCTGCCTTGCTTACTGGAGCCTGTGCAGCCACTTCTTGCTGGCCTCAGCCTCCTCCCCTGCAAGAGGTAGTGGTATTTACTTTGCTGGGAGCTGACACGGAAACCATGTGCAAAAAAGCAGAGTGGGGCTCAGTGAAAGCTTCAAGAATGTTGGCTCTTACCATTTCAGATCGGAGGAAAGGAGGTGGAGATTACATCATTTTTTATTTATTTCCAGGACAGAAAATAAGACTATCATTGCAGTTGCTCCAGTTTTGTCCAAAATAATTTATTTTACCAGTTTAGAAAAATATGTTGGCAAGAGAATAATAAGAGTCCTGTGGGAGCAGGCAAGCCCATCCTTCCTTTTGTTGAATCCCCCGGGACCCTGTCAGGGAATGGGGGAGTCGTGGGGGTTCCCACGCCCAGAATGTAAAAGGAAGAGGTCAGGAAGCGGGCTGTGGGGAGCTGTCCTGATTGCTCCTGGCCTTGGGGGCCCACCCAGCAGGCACCGAGGGCACTGAGGCACTTGAGGGTGAAGGCTGGAGGCCCCGCCCCTTGGGAGGGGCAAGGGCTGTCCTGGGAGACCCCGGAGGGAGGGAGGGGCTGCTCAGTCGGTCTCTGAGGCAAGACCCCTGGGCCGGGGCTGCGGGGGCAGAGCTGGGGGAGTGGGGCCCCTCGCTATGGCCTCAGGGGCCCCTCCGTCCTCTGTGGCTGCTCCCGGGGCCCCCTGAGCGGGCATGCTCGAAGACACTGCACCCGGGGAGGCTGGACTGGGGGAAGCTGGTGACCGGCGGCTCTGGCGCCGGGCAGGCTGAGGAGGAGTGGGGGGCAGTGGGGGTGGCACATTGGGGGCCCGGATACTGGTGCCCACCAGACGGCGGGGCAGAGCTTGGGGAGTCCCGGGGCTGCTGGGGCCAGGGGGAAGGGGTGGGGCTGGTGGGGAGGAGCGCGCGCTGGAGAGCTGAGGGGGAGGCATGGTGGGCCGGGCTGGCGCAGGTCGCTTGGCTGTGAAGGAAGGAAAGGGAGAGTAAGTGAGGCAGCCACCCTGCCTGGGGCACAGCCACCAAGCTCATTGCCACCGCAGGGCCTTTATACTTGCAGTTCCCTCTGCCAAGGACACTGTCCCCAGCAGGTTCCTTATCACGGAGGTCCCTCTTCATGACTGTCACCCCTCAGAGGCCTCCCTGACCGCTCGGGTTACAGTAGCAACCCCCAGAGCCCACCACGGCCAGCTTGCTTTTCTTCTGAGGATCTGTCCTCTGGAACTAGGGGTCTGGTCTGTTTTCATCTTACTTGGACCATGGTGCCTCCCTTCCCCCGGAGCTTCAACGCTGTGGGGTCACTGGTTAGCCCGGGGCTGGCCACGGAGAATGTGGACACACCTGCCCTTGTTGACACGTGGGTCTCGCTCTCGCCTCTTAGAAGCCCGGAGGGCCACCCTGCCCCCAGCTCCCAAAGTTCCCTTCCGAAGCAGCAGAGGCTCCAGGGGAGGAGTCTGGGGTGATTCCCTGACTCTGGGGCCTGCTACCCCATTGGTAAAATGGGCTAAGAGCCCGACCACAGCTGAAGTGGAGACCAGCTTAGGTGACGTTGTGCCAGCACCTTGAGCAAGTAAGTGTCCCCTCAGCAGGAAGGTCCACGTGTGGCCTGCCAGCTCCTGTCAGGTGGAAACTCCTGTCGCCCCAGGGCTGGCTGGAGCCTCCCCCATATGCCGGTCACCCCAGTGAAGGCTCTCCTCCTGGATCCCTGGCTTTCTCACCTGTGTGGCTCTGGGCCAAGGTGACAGGTGAGGGAGCCAGAGGGGCTCAGGAGACCCCAGGACTCCTCCCGCCCCTCCCTCATTCCACTGTTGGTACCCTTTGAAGACCCCCTGTGGCCCTGCCCTCTGTGGCCCCTGGGCTTCTGGAGGCCGTATGTCCCAAAGCTCTCGCTGGCTAACCTCCCCCAGCACACTGTGTGCCAGAGCCCCACACGCTCCCCGCAGCCCCGGTTCATCGTCCACGTGGTGCTCCAAGGTCAGGGCAGTTACTGTTCCACTACACAGAGGAGCAAGCCAGCGCGCAGTGAGCCCAGGGCACCTGCCCAAGGTCACAGAACTGAACTGGAACAGCGTGCTAGGTGGCAAATGCGGGCTTCTAACCATCTTGGTTCCTGGCCTCCCTGGCGGTCTCGCCCCCTCCTCCCTGCCCACCCTCTGCTCCTTCTCTGCCACAGCGAACTCACTCCTCCGAGTCATGTCTTCTGCTGGGGCAGCCGTCTCGGGGGGGCCCTTGCTGACCTTGGGGGAGGCTGGTCTGGGCGGCGCTTCAGACTCTGTCCTGCAGAGGAAGGGAGAGGGGCAGGGTCAGGCCTGGGCTTCTCCTGGAAGTCGCCTGGAATCTTGGGGGGACGGCTAGCTTTCAGGTGGAGTCTGATTCCTCCTAGGACATCCTCCCCACCACCCTGTGGTTATGCCAGGGCTCTGCACCCCCGTCTAGGTCCTTGAGAAGATGCTTCTGGCACTGGCCAGGGTTTGTGTCACTGAGCCCCTGGCTGCTGCGTGATATGACGATCCACAGCCCCCTGTGGGGTCAGGATGGGAGGTGGGAACCAGGGCTTCCCCTGGGCCTCAGCTCTCAGCCTCCATGTGGTCTTTAGGAGATGTTGCGCCACCAGGAGCCAGAGCTGGCGAGAGCAGTGGGGAGGCCTTGGCTCACTCTTGGCTTCCTGCAGGTCTCTGCCTGGCTGTCTCCTCCCCAGGGAGGCCTTTGCTGTGTGCTCAGCCACTGTGCTCTCCTCTCTGCTTTGCATCCGGCCTCACCCTCCGGCAGGGCGTGTACATGGCCTGATGTCATAGGGTGCCTGTGAGCACAGACTTGTCAACTGTCCGGCCCCCTGGAAAGCAAGCTAAGGGCAGCATTCGTGTGGCTCATGGGGGGAAACTCATGGCGTGGGCTACACAGGCTGGGGGACACGGATCGCCACCTTCTTGGGAAGGAGGCAGCACTGTCCCAGGAAGCTCTCTCTGACATAAAGGTCCCAAGCCAGGAAAGGATTTACAAATTTCCAAACTGTCACCCCTAGGTCCTGAAATTTCCAGCACCTGAACAGTACCTGGTGCAAAGTAGGTGCTCAGTTAACAGCCATCCAATCAACAAGGGAACATATTTCAAGTGAGGGGAGGCTCCCCTCTGAGTTTCCACCCACCCACCTCCCCCTGGGAGACCAGGTCTCTGAAACAAAAATGCCACCAATTTCGTTTCCTAAGTCCTCAGAGGCCTGGAGGTGTACCACCCTGGCATCGGATCCTGACAGATTTAAGAAGCTAAGCAGGGTTGGGCCTGGTTAGCCCTTGAAGGGGAGACTACCTGGGAACACCAGGTGCTGTAGGCTTGGGAGAAGGACCTGGCAGCCCACTCCCGAAAAACAATCAGCTGTTGGAGACCCTACGAAGGGCAGAGTAGCACTGACATAGCACCGGGCATGGCACAGTGTCGGGGAGTATTTCGTCTGTTGTACGTAAGGTCACTACTAGTCAGACCCAACTCCTAGGCACCTAACAAGGAGTCCTGAGAGACAGGGCCTCAGGCTGGCGTGTGTGCAACCACGAGAGGGCCGTCCACACTCCTCAGTCCTCACCTTTCCTTTGGGGTCACTGAAGCCTGGGCCGGGACTGGAACTGGAGCTGGGGTGGGGGTGGCAGCTGGGGTGGGCACAGCAGTGGGTGGCAGCTCCTCAGAGGCTGGCCTGTCGCTGGCCTTGTCTTGCGGGGCGAGGGCTGAGAAGAGGCCTGACACGTTGAAGTTGATGTCTGGAGGTGGAAGGAGCAGGTTTCAAGTTCAGGGCCTTGCCGGCCTCCCCTGCATGGCCAGGGTCAAGGCCACTCTCCCTCTCCCCTGAAATGATGGGGACCGTGCTTGGCCGTCCCTCTCCCATGGGAGTCTGACAACGTCCCATGGAGCAGAGGACAAACAGGCACAGAGTACAGGAGTGAGAGCTTGGGGCCCCCAAGCTGGGACTGAGGGGGCCTGGCACCGAGCAGGAGGAGGGGACAGTGGGGACAACATGAAGGCAGGAGCTTCACCTCCTGGGAACAGGGTGTCCGCATTCTGTATTAGAGCCTCGACCACACCCACCACCTGGATGGAGGACACCGAGGCTGCGTCCAGCTGGGCCTGGTCCCTGGCACAAAAGGGAGACAAAGCAAGTCACCCTTTCAGCAGAGTTTCTGTGACCCCCAACTGTGTGTGGCCCTCTGCTAAGCACAGCTGATGGCAAATGTGTCAATATACACGCCACATGTTCCTTGCCTTTGTCCATGAGTCGATCATGGGCTCTTTTCCCGTGGTTCTTGGATCCAAACAGCCCCCACCCCCAAGCAATGGCACTCAGCCCATGGGATGAAACTTTTTTTTTTTTTGGTACTGAAGGTTGGACTCAGGGCCTCGTGCTTGCATGCTCTGCAAGTACTGGACCACTGAGCTGCGCCCCAGCCCATTTCTTACTTTTTGAGACAGGGTCTCGCTAAGTTACACAGACTGCCTCTGGTCTCGAACTTGCGATCCTCCTGCCTCCGCCTCCCGAGCCACTTGGATTACAGGCGTGCGCCACCACGCCCGGCAGGATGAAACCTTTGTGTCTCCTGTGGCCTGCTAAGGATGACCCCTCGCGTATCACAGCACTTCGCAGTTGTAAAAAGTCCCCATGCATTCCCCATTCTCATCTAATCCCCAAAGCAGAGCTCCTGAGAGTCTATGGGATTTCTCCCCAGTTCACAGATGAGGAAGTGGAGGTCCAGAGAGCGATCCCCTAAGGCTCAGCTCTGGAGGGTTGGGAGAAGGGGTCAAACCAGATCTCAGGGCTCCCAACCCTCACACCAGACCACCAAGCACCTCATACCGCCATTACCCAGAATGCCTGTCTCCAAAGCCCCGTGGGATCCCCAGTCCCTCAGGCTGCTCCTTACAGCAGCCTCGGGAATAGGAGCTTCTCAACCCACTCCAGGAATGGAGAAACTGAGGCCCGGGGAATAAGCAGCAGATGGCTAGGGCCTGCCTCCCTGAGCCCCCGAGGCCCCTCACCCTTCTTTCTCAGGAGGCCACAGCAAGTTGGGCCCCAGGACGATGGCGATGTTGCTGGGTGTCATCTTGTTCACCTCCTGCTCCTCGGCCAGCCGAGCCAGGAACTTCATCAGGTACCTGGGTGGGAGGGGGTTAGACAGGGCTAGGGTCTCTTGGGCTGCAAACACCCACTGACATCCCTAAGGCCTAAGAACTTCCCATTCCAGGGGTGCCAAACAGCAGGAAAAACGCCAGAGAGCATGGTTTTTGTTTTTTTTTTTTTTTTTTTGTGGTACTGGGGGTTGAACCCAGGGCCTCGTGCCTGCATGCTCTGCAAGTGCTGGACCACTGAGCTGCACCCCCAGCCCGTTTTTTTTTTTACTTTTTGAGACAGGGTCTCGCTAAATTAAGCAGACTGCCTCTGGTCTCGAACTTGCGATCCTCCTGCCTTCGCCTCCCGAGCCGCTGGGATTACAGGCGTGCGCCACCACGCTCGGCCCCGGTTTTAAGTTTTTGACAGTAAACTGATGCACTTATTAAGCACCAACTATGTGTTGAGCATCTGCAGCCATACCATTGTGCCATATAATCTCATCTGATCTTGGAAGCTAAGCAGGGTCAGTCCTGGTTAGTACTTGGATGGGAGACCACCTGGGAACACCAGGTGCTGTAGGCTTGGGAGAAGGACCTAACACCCCACTCCCAAAAAACAATCAGCCATTGAAAGTTCTATGAATAACAGAGCAGCACTGACACAGTGCCAGCCACAGCACAGTGTCCGGCAGTGTTTCATTTGTTGTACACAGGGTCGTTATGAGTTGAACCCAACTCGACAGTACCTAACAACATGTGCTCTGAGCACGAAGCTAAGCTGAGAATCCTCCCAGCCACACTACAGGGTCTTGTGACCTGCATTTTCCAGGTATTGACACTGAGTTGCCTGCCCAGGGTCACGGTGGCAGGGGCGGGGTTTGAAACCAGGAACCCTGGCTTCAAAGGTTCAGGGAATTTGTGCATTCCAATGTCTAGTATAAAAAGACATGACCTGTCTGTCAGAGCTGCATTTTTTGTTTGTTTGTTGTTTGCGGTACTGGGGCTTGAACCCAAGGCCTCGTGCTTGCATGCTCTGCAAGTGCTGGACCACTGAGCTACGCCCCCAGCCCATTTTTTAATTTTTGAGAGAGGGTCTTGCTAAATTACACAGACTGCCTCTGGTCTTGAACTGGCGATCCTCCTGCCTCCGCCTCCTGAGCCGCTGGGATTACAGGCGTGGGCCACTGTGCCCAGCCCTAGAGCTGCATTTTCAGAAATGTTGCTTTGGACATGATGGCAGGACTAGACTTGAGCACAGGGCCCCCAAGTTGCAACTGGGCTCTGGCGTTGGCGGTGGCTGGGGAGGTGGGCCCAGACTCACCGGAGGTTGCTGAGGTTCTCGCGGGGCAGGCGGCTGCACACCTCGCGCAGGGCCTCCAGCCGGGCCCCAGACTCCTTTAGGCTGAAGAAGGAGAGTGACTAGTAAGCCTGAGAGGCCCAGGGCCTCACCTTCCCAGCCTCCTCCCTCACTTCCCCCTCCACACCTGGCTGCTTTCATCCAGTCATCATAGAGATCAAAGGTCATCAGGGGCTCAGGCAGCTCCCGGAGATAGGACTTCAGGGCACCTGAAGTAGGGGGGCAGGGGGAAGGTTGGAGGCAGTCTCTCCCCCAGCCCCCCCACCCATCCCAGTACCCCACTCTCTCCATACGGAAGGAACCTCTAGCCCTTGTTCATATTAACACATGCAGGGCTGAGAGTTTCTTTGGACCACAGGCATTTTCACAAAATGGTTAGTGGGTTGGTCCTTAGCAAAATGAACATGGATTTCTGGGGGTTTGTTGCAAACCCTACATTAGAAAGCTGAGTCCTCACAGGTCTCCTCAGCAGAACATTAGGCCTTAAAGCCAAACTATTGTGGGATCATTTCAGGCACTGTGCCCCCCACACCCCCACCCGGGCTCCCTGGTCAGGCACCTGCCACGGCGTGGGGATCGGAGCAGAACTCCTCCAGGCTGCCAGGATCTGAGGCCACTGTCTGCTTGAGGCGCTTCAGGACAGAGGCTCCAGCGGCCAGACGGAAGAGGCCCTGGCGTGGGAGAGGGGGCAGGTGGGGGTCAAGAGAGGTGGACAGGCCGGGGTGTCCTGGCTTGCTTGGAGCCTGGGACAAGCTGCTGACCTTCAATGTCCCCATGGGTCTCTGGTGGACACAGTGGACCCCACAGTGTCCGTGGACCCTCTCGTCTCTCAAGGCGTTGAATTCTGAGCAAAGGGCAGGGCTGGGAAATCTGGGGGAGCTGGGAAAAGCATGGGGTGACAGGAATGTGGTCAGGAGTGGAAGGGGAGGGGCCTGAGAGACTGTCCCGAAGCCTGTGTCTTCCATCTTTAGGAATGTTACTGTGGGTATTTCCCACCAAAGGGTCTATCCTTGGGAAAGGGACCAATGCACTAAAACACTGAAGTGTAATGACAGACACAGCCAGCATGTGGCAGTGACTTGCACTGTGGGCTCATCTTCAATGCCACTTCCTCATGGGACTCTGGGCACATCTCCCTCTTTGCCTCAGCCTCCCCTTTGCAAAACGGAGCCAATGAGGGTTTCCTGTAAGGGTCGCTGGGAGCGCTAACTGCAGCGAGGAACATAGAACATCCAAGGCCCGGTGCCCCTGCGAGCGTCATTAAGTGGGAGGCAGTGTCAGTTGGCAGTAGGAGGCCATGTGTCCCCCTGGGCACCAGGACAAAGCAGCATAGGCCCCCGTCCCTGTGCCCTCCTCAGTGGCCCCTGGAGCCTACCTCCTCCTGCATGCCCTCAGACAGCAGCATCAGGACGCAGGCCTCGATGGGCAGGGCAATGTCCTGGCCCAGCTCTTGCAGATGGGCTGCCAGCGACACCCCATACACCCTGGAGAAGGGGGCGGCCGTCATCGAGGGGGAGGGGGCTGTAGGGATGAGAGAGGTCAGCGGCCCAGGGCAGACAGGTGTACCCCCAAGCCATCCCCACCTTCCACCTTGCTCCAGGGGCCCATGTGAAGTCATCCAGCACACCTCTCGAACCTGCCCTCGTCCAGGCCATTGTCACCTCCCTCCTGCCTCTTAGAAGGTCACCCGGCTCTGGTCCCTCTCTGTTTCCTCTGTGCTCCACACAGCAGCCAGAACAATCTCTCCATAGAAACCTAATCACCTGTCTCCTGCCCAGAACTCTGCCATGGCTCCCCACTGCCTTTCAGGAGGGAGTGCAAACTTCTGGACAAGCCCTGGGCAGGGCAGGAGTGGGGTGCACGACTGGCCCTGTCATGTCCCTACCTGGTTGGCTGTAGTTGTCCTTCAGCTCAGCCAGGGCGGCGTCCAAGGAGCTCAGGGACCTGCGATGGTAATCGGCCTGAATCTCCAGGAGCTATGGGAACAGAGGGACACCCCGGGGGAAGTGAGAGGTCCGCAGGGCAGATGCCCCACCATCTCACAGGGGTCCCAGTGGCGCCCCCACCCCCGGCACCCACCATGAGTTCAGATAGCTGGAGCCAGGTCTGGGACTCACATGAATGAAGTAGTTGGCATAGGAGTCTTCCTTGGTGGCAAAGTGGTACAGGTCGGCCAAGTACTCGTCCTGGGAGACAGAGGGGAAGAGCTCACACCAGGCAAGGCGGGGGCCTAGTGGGAAGCTGAAGCTTGGAGGGTCCCAGACAGCTCTCCTCTCTCTGGCATGGTTTGTACTTGGGGTTTGCCTACAGCAGCCCCACAAACCCTGGAGGAGCTTTTACGACTTCTTGTCTTTGTGTCTGAGTCCCTGTATGCTTAGCACACGGCCTTATCTTCTCACTCACTGATTCGCAAATGCCATTCATTCACTCTGCAAACACCATTCGTTCACTTAGCAAACAGACCAGGTCTGAGCTTCCCAGACATTATGTATGCAGTGCAGACAGAAGAGGCGACAAGGTAATGACCAGGTACACTGGATTCTGCCTGGATTCAAAGCCCAGCTCTGCTGTGTGGCCTTGGGCAAATCTTGTCACCTCTGAGCTTCAATGTCCTCATCGGGGAACTGGGGATGGTAGCCACCCCCCATCAGGGAAGGCCAAGTGCCCTCACTTTGCACTGCTCCACCTTCTTCTTCAGTTCCTCTTCTTCCTCCTTCAGCGTCTCTACCTTGTTGGCCGTGGTGGTGTGGCTGTAACCGCCCGGGCCGCTGCCCAGGCTTTGGCTGCCGCTTGAGTTCTTGGCTGCCTGGCTGAGCCTGGAGATGATGCCAAGGTGGAGTGGTCACCGGTCACAGTGCATGTCTGGAGCCAAGCGGCCTCACCATACACCTGATCACTCAGGACTTCGGGATTTACAGCCACAAAATCCCTTGGGCCTCTGGCTGATCTGAGCCAGAGTGCTCTGTGGCGGCCCCTGGTGGCGGCCTTGGTGATCACAGATACTCAGCTCTAGAGTGCAGGGGCCCTCCTGCCATCCAGGGGTCTTAGAGGACTGTGGGTATCCCAGGTTTGGGGTGACCCATGGGGGCAGCTGTTACCAGCACATACAAACTCTCGCCAATACCCTCCCCACACGTGTTCCCATGGACCAGTGTGGGCCCAAGGACATGCACTGTACCCTCTGGGCCCTGGGGTGTCCTGGTGTGGCAAGGGCCTCAGGGCTCTGGCCACCTCTGGAGCCTGACCTGGGGCCGGGCTCCTACCTGCTTTTGAGGGCGTTCCAGTCGGACACCAGCTTCTGCAGGCTCTTCTTGTGCTTTAGGATGGCCGGCAGTTCCTCCTGGGGCAGGCAGGGGAGGGTTCAGGGGGCTGGGGGCAGCGGGAGGCTGGGGAGGCTGGGGCCTGGGGGCAGGGACAGGGTCACCTCGCTCAGCCTGCTGAGCGGCTGCAGGACATCCCTCTCCAGGGTCATCTCAAACTCTGCTAGGATGCGGGCCAGCTGGTTCTGGATGGCACAGCTCATCTCCAAGGCCTTCCTGTGGACACAGTGCCCGTGGGCCCCCGTTCCCATAACGCTCATTCCCATCTGGAAACACTTGGCAGGGGTCCCCCCTCCCCACCAATTCCTAGCTCTCCATCGTCTCGGAGCCAAACACCCTCCCAGGCCTGACCACCCTCACTGGCCTGGACATTGTTCCCAGCCTGGTCATCTTTGGAACACGGATGCCCTTGCTGACCAGGCCCCCTCCCAGCCTCGCTCACTTCCTGGCAAGCGCAGATGAGGGCCAGGCCCTGCCCTTGCTTACCCCATGCTGGAGTCGGGGTCCAGCTCCTTGAAGCTCTCAGCCATTGTGGTGGACAGAGCCATGAGAGGAAGCTTTTTCTGCAGAGAGGGTGGGGCATTTGGACGAGCGTGAGTGTGCGCACCTGCCTCTCCCACCCCACGGGTGCACCTGGCCAGCCCAGAGGAGCCTGGCCAGGAGAGCCACAGCCACAGGTGGGGATGAGAGAGGCCCCTGCAGACAGGCCTGCCTCCCCACCACAGGTGACCACAAAGCATGGAGGGGGTGGCATCTCCCACCCACTTGGGGTCCCCTTTCCTTATTCCCAGAAGTCACTTGCTTGGGCAGGAAGGAGTGACTAAGTCCCACCCCAGACTATGAAAATACCACAGAGGGGACAGGGAGTTTGCCCAAGGTCACACAGATGGAGGAAGAAAGAAGTAGAATCTGCTTTGCAGTGGGACTTTTTCCCCTGCCTAGGCGTAGGAGGCTGGCATGGCCATCCCTGAGCTCAAACCATCCATAGCTTCCTGTTGCCCCATCCCTCCATGTTCTGGCCACACTGAAATTTTTTCTTTTTTGCAGTGCTGCGGACGGAACCCAGGGCCCCCTCAGGAGCTACACCTTCAGCCCCCCACAACAAACTGCTGACTGATTTTAAAACATGTCCCCCACACTCCCTCCAGCCAGCAGTTACAGAGAGCCCTGGCTTTGGGATCAGACAGGCTAGGAACCAAACCTCACTTATGTCACTTGCTGGCTGTGTGACTTTGGGCAAGTAAGTTTAAGCCTTGTTTCCTCTTCTGTGAACCAGTGCCTCCTGCTGAGGCTGTCACCAGCCTTCAGTGAGACAAGGCATTAGCATATCCTAGGGACAAACTGGCAGTAACTGCTCAATAACCACTGCCTGTTGATTAATACCAGTAAATATCATTCAATCCAGCTCAAATGTCACTCTTTTCGGGAGGCTGCCCAATTAGCCAGCCTGCTCTGCGTGCTGATGGGTAGAGGAGCCTGGGTGCTGCCTGGGCTCACAGTGCAGAGGGAGGAGGGGTCAGGAAGGGGTGGAGAAGCCACGGGCCTCTCTAGTGGGGGCCGGAGGCACTTAGTGTCAGAGGCTCACACTAGCAGGGAGACCCCAGCCCTGACTTTGCTTACGCCATGGACAGAAGCCTCCTACCTAGCCCCTCCTCCCTGGGACCCCCACTTACCACCCGCTTGTCCAGGTCGGCCCCGCTCTGGCCCTGCAGACAGGCCTGCAGCCGTTTGTGGACATTATGGGCTGCTCTCTTGGCAGGCTCCAGCCGCTGTTCCACCTGGGAGGGAGGTGTGGTGGGGGGTTTGGGGATCGGGGGTCCCCTCTCATCACTTCCCTGTCATCTTCCCCACTGCAGGAACAGCCTGCCTTTCTTATCCCTCCTCCTGGGGACCTCGTGGCCCAGCAGCATGGGGAATGACTCAACCTGGGTCCCCAGCTGGTGACCCCACCTGGCAGCCTCTGGCAGCCTGCACAGGCCTGCCTCCCCACCCTGCTGGCCCAGGCACGTACCTGCTGCAGGTCCTCACCCAGGAACTCGGCAGTCTCTGGGGTGCTGCGGGGGAGGGGTGAGTGCTGAGCCAGCCTGGGTTAGGAAGCCCCTGCCTCCCTCCCTGGCCTGCTTCCACCCTGTGCAGGGTGCGCAGGGCACCCGGACCCCAGTGTCCCCTCCCAAGTGGGGCCGCCCAGGGCGGCCTGTCTGCTTCACCCCAGTCGGAGCACATTCCATGGGGCTAGAAGAGGCTGCATACTCTTTCCTCCTCCCCCCCAGGTGGTGTCCTGAGCAAGGGTGGACCGATGAAACTGAAGGGGGCCAAGGGACACAGGGACAAAGCCTCTCTTCTCTTCATCCCTCAAATTATCAGCCTGCCCCGGAAAGAAGAGGCCTAGGTGGTCCCCAGAAGGCAAAGTGTGGGAGCTGGGATTCTTGGGCTGTCAGGCACGTGAGAGTCTGGATTGTAGCTGTGGACAGGGGTAGGCAGGACCTGGATCCCCACCCAGGGACACATGGGGACTCTAAGGCCGAGAGCAAGGTGGCCTGCCCAGGCTCACACTGGCGCCTGTGCAGTGTGAAATGAGAACAGGTCTCTGGCCACGCAGTCCCTTCCCCTGGCCCAGAGAATGGGGAACTCCGAGGCTGGGGAAGAGCAGAGAAGACAGGCCCTCCAAAGCTCCCCAAACTTCCGGCCCCCTTCCGCTCCACCGGCTCTGAGGCTGGGGGTGGCACTGGGAGCCGTGGGGCCTGTTTCCACCTGAGCCTGGGAAAAGCAGAAGCAGGAGAGAGAAGCGGGAGGCCTCGGGCTAGGGGAGAGGATGGCCACCCCGGGCAGGGTGGGCCCCTCTGCAGCCAGGCCTGGACCCTGACTGTCCCCTCCCCCAAGATCTGGGGCCCTAACCGGTTCTCCTTCTGCCCTACCCAGCAGTCGGAGGTGGTTAACTGTCCCCATTGTCCAGAGGGGACAAGTGAGGCCGGGGTGGGGGGGGGGGACTGTTCACGCAGAGGCTCAGGGAGGCGGAGAAGTCCCAGCATGCTCGGTCAGAGCGCGTTCTGCCCCCTGCAACCCCCTCCGACCTGGACTGAGGGCGTCCCTTCCCCAAAAGGCCAGCTCTGCCTGGGAGACCGGGGTGCCATCCAGAGGGCAGGACCCTGGCCGGCCGGAGCTGCCCGCAGTCCCCCGATTCCCCACGCCCCCTGAGGTCCCGCGGGGTGAGAGCGGCGCTGGAAGCGGGCGCCACTCACCGTCCCAAGCTGCCGGTCTGGGCCAGCTGCCGCATGCGGTGCAGCTGCCTCTTCATCATCTTGGGGCCCGCCGGGAGCCGCGGGGTCGCGCCGGGGCTCGAGGGCCCGCAGCCCCCCGCCCCGCCTGCCGCCCCGGCGCCGCTCGCCCGGATGGGTGGGCGGCGCTCGGCTTCCTGGGCCGCCGCGCTCGCTGGCTCGGGCGGCCGCCCGCCTCCCCCGCTCGCGGCTCCGCCCCCGGGGCCCAGGTCACTCCTCTCTCCAACTTCGGCGTCTCCCTCTCCCCCGGCTTCCGGGCCCCCGCCGACCCCCGGCGGCCCCGCGCGTGTCCCGCCCGCCGGCCCGCCGCGGCCCCAGGTCGTGGCCGGCCGCTCCTGCCCGCGCCGCGCTCCGCCCCGCCGCGGTGGCGGGAAGCAGGTAAGCCGCTCCCGCCCCGCCCTCCCGCTGCCTGCCACAAACAACATTCGCACCCCTCTTAAAGGAGCAAGAGGGCTCCCCGCGCAGGAAGGACGGACCCAGCACAGGACCATCGGCCCAGGGGGACCCCCTCCCGCAGGGGACCTCTGGCCATCTGGAGCTAAAGGCCACCCCGCGCTCCTGCCGGACTCCTGGCTGGGAGCTTTGGCTTGCTGGGACCACCAGCAGCTGTGTGCCCTTGGCCGAGTCCCTGCAACTCTGTACTCGCTGTCTGTAGGGGCACAGCCGTCCTGGTCCTGCCCATCCCTCAGCGCGCACAAGACACCCAAGCCTGCTTCTGCCTGTCCCCGCTTTAAGGGCCTCAGCAGGGATGGTTTCCTCCATCAGTTTCTTCCTTCTCCTCTCCCTCCTGGCAAACGTCCCCAGTCCCCGTCCTTCCTTTTCATAAGGCAGTGATATGGGTGCAGCTCTGAACCCCCAAACTCAGTAGGGCTTCTCTCTTTGGCCTTCTGCTGAAAACCAAGCTGGGCATACAGTAGGTGCTGCATAACTGCTAGTTAATACAAGACTAGAGAGATTTTACCCACTCCCAAAAACCAATGTGCGGCTGAAAACTCTATGAATAGCAGAAAAGCACTGACAATATTGTTTCACCTGTTGTACATAGGGTCGCTATGAGTCAGACACTGACCCGATGGCGCCTAACAAGAGAGCCTTTGGGCAACAGGAGCCTGGGGGCTGGAAGAGGGCTTCGGGACAGCCCCGCCCACTCCCTGCGCTCTGGTTTGTTACTTTCCTTTGATGCATAGCGCACACAGCACCTGCCTTGGAGCGCACGTGCATAGGCAACAGCTGAGTGCTTCTCAAAGACAACACCTTGGCCTCAAACTTCGTATTCCCAGTGGCCAGCATGCACCTAACGGGCAGTCATTGGAGCTAGCTGCCCTGCACTCCCTGTAGGGAAAGTGAAGCCGACCCTACTCAGGTCTGCAGGAGCAGAGAGGGTACCCAGCAGCTGCTTGCTGTTAGGGCCAGAGCCTCCCAGCTGGACACGCACCTGAGTGGAATACTGGCCCCAGTGGGGGAGGAGATGCCAGGGAAGCTTTCCTCCTCACCTGCCTGTTCCCAACCAGAAGTCTGCTGGCCAGTGATTTAAGATGGCAAGGGATTCTAGAGAGGGTATGGGGGTCACTTTGATAGAGGGAGACACTGAAGGCCGGTGTAGACCTGGATGGAGTTCGGAGTGTCTGGATTCTGCTCCTGGCCTTTCATCTTCCTCACCTGCTAGATCCCACAACTTTGCTGTGGCTCAGTTTTCTCTGTCTCTGCAATGGGCACAGCCTACTGGGTGCAGCCTTAGGAAGCTTTAGACTACCAAACCAGCAGCTTGACCACAGACCCCACCCCTCTGCCCTTGGGAGGTCTCTGGCCCCTATAGTGCTCCTGCCCTTTAGCCCACACCACACTGGGGCTTGTTAGAAGGTTCCTGAGGGTAAGACCTGGCTTGTACCTCTGTCCCTCTTAGGCTTGTGCAGGCCTAAGTCCTGGGGAGGGGTCAGGCCACATGGGCTGGAGCAGGAGCCTCTGTAGCCACCCATGCTCCTGCCCATCCCCCAATCCTGAACTCCAGGCGGTCCTCCAGCCAGGCCCAGAGACTTCTGGGTCTGACTTGGGTGGGGCTGCTGTACCTATTGGCTGGGAGATCAGGGTGTTTAGGGCCCTCCCTTGTCACACTTGGAAGTTGACTCATAGAAAGATAGAAGGCCCAGTAGCTGGAAGTAGGCTGGTCCTATGTAACCAGTGACTTATGGACCTAGAAGTTTCTGTCCGTGAATGTTGGGATCATGGCATTTTAGAAATGCAGGTGCAGAAGTGGGGACCTCTGAGGTCACTGGTCAACCCCTCCCAGGGCCCTTTCCCAGCCAAGGGGCCTGCTGAGCTAGGTGGACCTCCACCAGCCTGGCCCTCCCCCTGGGGAGGAGCCTGTGTCTTACCAGGCTCATGCTGTGTGCTCTGGGGTGAGAAATGTGCCTGAGGCTTGGGAGCTTGGTAGACCAGGCTGACTTAAATGCTAGGTGAGGACATCCTATCAGCGGACACTTAACCTGTGAGACCACGAAAACAGAGCTGTAGAGCTGTAGGGTGTGGATGGAGCAGGTCAGCCCAGATCGGACTCTTGCTAGCCCACTAGCCGAGTGATCTTGGGAATGACTGTTCACCTGTCATTCAGCAGCATCCTGGGGAAGGTGGGCCTCGGAGGGTAACAGGAAGATTTCACAGATGCTTATGTGAGATGCTTAGTTTGGCAAAGTGCCTGGCACTGTTTCTCGTTGCCACCATCGTTCAGTCCAGCAGCATTCAGGAATGGAAAGATCTTTACCACCATTCCTGCCTCAGTGACCCTCAACACGTGTCTGGTTGCCTTGGGACAGTGGAACTTACTCTCGTGTCCCTTAGCACATCCTCCATTCAGGTTGCTTTCTTTGCCCCCATTTTGCAGTGAGCAGAGTGTGGCTCCTGCACCAGGGCACCCCACTCCCAAGTGGGAGAGGCCAAGTTGGAAGGCAGATCAGATGCCCCTGGAGCCCACAGTTGCTCTGCTGGGGTCCAGATGACACTGCCTGGAGACTCCATTAATACTGGCCCTTGCCCCTGCCTTAACTCGTGGCCGCTTCCAGGGGTCCAGCAGCCTCAGCATGGATTTGTCTGTGAAAACCTGTGACGGTCTGGGCGGCACCTGCTGGTGCAGCCTGAGCAGGATGTGGGCAGGGCAGCAGTGGCCAGCCCTGGCTGGGGTGGCGGGTGCTGTCCTCCCATCTCAGACGCTTTGACACAGTGTGCTTGGACACATCGCTTGTGGCCGTGCTGCCACTGCCCTCCAGCAGAGGCCCAGGTGTGCTTTCCAGGACTCCAGTCACTCCCTTGTCTGCCTCCACGTTGCCAGGACTTTCCAGGGACGCTGAGTAGTCCTGATGGTCTGGGACTATGTGTAGCCTTGACCCCAGCTCCAGGGACAGCAGGCTGGGCAATAGGGTTGGAAGGCAGGCTTAAGTGACAGGAGCAAAGTACCATCATGCTGGATACCTCCCTTCCACACTGGTGGTCCAGCCTTGGCCCTCAGGTGTGACTTCTGGCACTTTATTTAAGCTCTGAGCCTCAGTGGCATTTTTTTTTTTTTCTTTTGTGGTACTTGGGGCCTCACACATACTTTCCTGGTACTCTACCACTGGGCTGCACCTCGAAGCCCACTTTTTATTTATCTTTTTTTTTTTTTTTTTGCGGTACTAGGGGTTGAACCCAGGGCCTCGCGCTTGTGTGCTCTGCAAGTGCTGGACCACTGAGCTGCACCCTCAGCCCATTTTTTTACTTTTTGAGACCGGGTCTCGCTAAGTTACACAGACTGCCTCTGATCTCGAACTTGTGATCCTCCTGCCTCCGCCTCCTGAGCCACTGGGGTTACAGGCGTGCGCCACCGCACCCGGCCACTTTTTATTTATCTTGAGACAGAGTCTCACTAAGCTACACAGGCTGCCTCTGGCCATAAGCCCACGATCTTCCTGTCTCTGCTTCCCAAGTTGCTGGGGTTACAGGCGTGTGCCACGATGCCCTGCTCCTCACCAAGCAATTCTGAACACTAACAAGGAGGCTTCTGGGGTAACAGTGTGCCAGGCCACGCTGGTGCCCCTCATGTGTCCTGTTTGGTTTGTGCCCTGGCCGGGAGGCCTGCAGAGAACGGGGGAGGGCAGCGGTGCGTTCTCAGGCTAGCAGTGGCTTTTCTGTGATTCTTGATTTCTGAGAACAGATGGGCAGTGTGCTGCAGTTACTAGAAAGTCGGCCACTGCCCTAGCCAAATAAATAGAAGTGGAAATGTGGTTTTGAGGTCTGGGAAGTCCCACTGCCCTTAGTGTGGTGGTAGAGGTCACCCTTCAAGAGACTCTAGAGTGAGTGCCTTCCCAGGGGACCCTGCCCCAGCTTGAGAACTCCAGACCTGTCTGGATTGACATAGTATAGGGGGATGGACTCCTCCCTGGAGGTCCAGACGCTTCTTTTTTTTTTTTTTTTTGGTTAGCACCTGCCCCAGACAGACACAGAGGTTGTATGGCATCTTATGTCTCCCAAGCCCTCAGGGTCCCCATACTACGCTCTTGGCTCCCAACTTCCTGCCAGCCTATGAGCTGAGGACAGGCCATGCCTGGCATGGGGATTGCTCAAGAAGCACTGGCGTGATGGACAGACGGATGGATGGACTAGGGCAAGGGAAGGGAACAGGGTCCAAGAGGCTGCAGGGATCTCTGATCCCCGTAACAGCCTGTGTCACCCTCCAGCCTCCAGCCTGAGCCCCTCCATCCAGGGATTCCTCCAAAGGGCTTTACTGGCTCACTGGGTTCTCCTGCCTTTTCCTTTCTTCCTCTTTCTCTCTCTCCCTCCCTCCCTCCTCCTTCCTCCCTCCCTCTCTGTCTCTCTCTCCCTCCCTCCTTCCTCCCTCCCTCTTTCTCTCTCTCCCTCCCTCCGTCTGTCTCTTTCTCTCTCTCCCTCCCTCCCTCTCTCTCTCCCTCCTTCTCCCTCCCTGTCTCTTTCTCTCCCTCCCTCCTCCTCCCTCCCTGTTTCTGTGTCTCTCTCTCTCCTTCCCTTCCTCCTCCTCCCTTCGTCTCTCTGTCCCTCCTCCTCCCTCCCTCCCTCTGTCTCTGTCTCTCTCTCCCCCTTTCTCTCCCTCCCTCCTCCTCCCTCCCTCTCTCTCTCTCCCTCCCTCCCTCCCTCTGTCTGTCTCTCTGTCTCTGTCTCTGTCTCTATTTTGAGACAGGGTTGCCCAGGCTGGCCTAAAACTATGTAGCCCAGGATGGTCTCAGACTCGTGACCCTCCTGCCTTAGCCTCTGGAGTGCTGGGTTTACAGGTGTGCGCCACCACGTCCAGCTTGTCCTGCCTTCTCAGACAAGGCACCTAAAGGCCAGAAAGGAAGGCGCCTTGCGGAAAGTCACAGAGCAAGCCAGGGACAGATGGAACCAGCACCTACGCTCCCAACTCGCAGCCCTGTCTCCATACCAACCCTCAGTGGCCAGTAACAAGACCGTGTACCAGATGGGACCCCAAGACCCCACGGGGTACCACAAGGCCTTCCACCTGGACATGTGTTGGGGGTGTCACATGCGTTCAAGGAAGGGGAACAGGACAGGGCCTGGGCTGAGGGCCTGGCGCCTCCGGTCTCTTTGGCAGCAGGCTGACATGGACATGCCCTCTCCCTGTGGCCAGTGTGGGCCCAACAGAGGGGTCTCTCATCTGCTAGTGCCTGGGGAAGGGTGGAGGCCGGCTAGCTGGCCCATTCTCCATATTCTCCATAGAAGCTATGGCCAGGGCTCTAGCAGCCAAGTTCAGTCTGGGAAACATGAGGTCAGGCACAGTGAAAACAGTTTCTCAGCCACAGACGCACGTGCTCAGGAGGCCGCCTTCCCCCCTTATCAGCGCGGGGACACCCTCCCTGCTGAACGTGGGGGGCTGGCCTGCCCACCGTGGTGGTGAGTCTGGACCAGCCCTCACTTCTGCACATGGGTGGGCTCTCCCAGCTCAGAGACCTCGAACCTGTGTGGGCCTGGACCCCAGCCACCCAGCTGGAGAAGACCCTGACCACACCAGGTGGGGTGAGCGGAATCTGGAGTGGTGACCCCACTCACTCCAGGGCCTGTCCTGCACCACGCTGCTGCTGCTGCTGTTGCTGCTGCCGCTGCCGCAGCCCTGCTTCCTGGAGCAGGCCTGGGGGAGGGGAGAAGCTGGGCCTGAGGAACAGCCAGGGCGTGCAGAAGTGCAGTCGTTTTGGGGGCTGAGCGTGGCAGGAGGAAGTCATGAGCCGCCAGGGGCCTCCTCCTCAGCTTCTGTAGCAGCTGGGGCTCCTCGTTTCCAGCTGGGATGGCGATGGCCACCGAAGCCTGGGGCCTCCGGTGACTCAGGAGCAGCCATGGGCCCCCCTGAGCAGGCCCTGGTGGTGGGGCTGGAGCTGCAGGGAGACCCATGGCCTGATCTTCAAAGATGATGGCAGGGCTCTAAGGCAGTCCCCGGAGGACTCCGACTCCTAGACCCCTCCTGTCTCCCTCGACCTCAGAAGGGCCATGAGAGTGGCTGGTCCAGGAAAAAGGTGGTTTTATTTTCATAAATATTCCTGCTGTCACTCACACACCAAGCCCACTTCTGACCACAGACAGACGGACGGACAGATGCGAGATGCTCCCGGGAGGCCCCAGCAGAGGCTGATGAGTGAACAAGATACACAGTCTGGGAGCTCCGCAGCCCCCATGGAGGCCGCCCACCTCCAGCACTGCCCCCGGACTCCCACAGCCCCTTAGGAGGCCCAACAACAAAAGGAGGAGGACCCCAGGAGGAGCAGGGCAAGGCAGGGCTCCCCCAACTCAGCCCCCTGAGACCGTGACCATGGGGCCACTCCGAAAGAAAAGTAGAGCCAAACCACACCCCAGAGTGCAAAGAGCCAGGGGCACGGGTGCCACCCCCAGTTGCTGGGCTCCTATAGCGGAGGCCTGGGCTGGCCCCAGCCCCAGCAGGGCCTCTGAATTATGGCTGGGCCTTCCCATAAGGCATAAGAGACAGGTGGGGAAGCCCCCACCCCAGGCCAGGCTTCTGCTCCATCCCACGTCCTTCCGTCCTTCCGTAGTGCCCCGCTCCTCCCAGCTCCAGGCTCCCACAGGTGCTGAGGTCCCCGGCAGCAAACCCAGGCCCAGCTTCCTGCTAGGGAGGAGGCCAGGTGGGAGGGGAAGAGTCACTTGGGGACCACACGGGAGAGGAGAAGCACCAGGGCCGCCACAGCCCCCGCCTGGGCTGGATGGCAGCAGGGCCCTGGCCCCGCCTCCTCCTGGCCCCTCTGTTCTAGAGGCTTCCCCAGGTCTCGGGGGGAGGGAACTGGTCCACGTCCCCCATCTCGTCGTAGGTCTGGTCGCCCATGGTGAAGATGAGCTTGTAGCGGAGGCGGACCTTCTCCTGGGGCAGAGGCGGGAGGGTAGAGTGTGGGGGTGGGAGAGGGGCCACCCCCTCCACAGCCCACGGCCCCGCCCTGCCTCCCTTGGGCCTCACCTTCTGGGGGTTGGCAAGGAGCAGGACTTGGGTGATGGCCGACGGGTGGACAACGGGGTTGAACGCTGGGAGCTCTGTGCCCGAGGGGGGCTGGAGCTTCACCTTCATGACCTGCGCACAGGAAGGCGGGAGGGTGGCAGGTGCGACAGCTCGCTGCTAGTCCTGGCCCTTCCCCGTTCCCCCACCAAGGGAAGCCCTGCCCCTGAGCGCCCCCAGTCCCCAGACGTCTGGCTCTCCCCCAAGGCCGGGCGGCCCTGCCTTGGGATGAGGGCGGCATGCCAGGTCTGCCCCGCCTGTCACCTTGGGGACCGCCGACTGGAAAACGATGTTGCGGATGGGCTGGGGGGCGGTGCTCAGCATGGAGACCACCACCACCAGCACGTCGGTGCGCCCCGGCAGCGGGTCCCGGGCGAAGTGGAAGAGGACGCGGAAGCCATGCTGGTCGTACACTGTCACGGGCAAGATGCTGCCTGCAGGGAGAAGGGGGAGGGCGTGGTGGCCGCTCTGTCCTGCCGGCTCCCACCAGGCGCCCGCTGCTCTGCCAGGGGGAAGGAGCGCGAACCCCTCCCCCAGGGCCTGGCCTTGACCCCAGGCGGTGCCCTCAGGCCTGGCGCCCACCATGCAGCTGCATCCCCAAGGTTCGCTCCCACCCTGGCGTGCAGGACTGCAGGGAGAGCTGGGCTGTGCTGGGGCCCTGCTATGGTCCCGCCCCCTCTGGGGTCAGGGTAGGACAGGGACACAGCGGTGGCGCCCTGGGTCTCAGGGGGCTCGCGGGCAGTGCTGAGGACCGTGGCTCAGGGCTCTTGGACTTAGGTTTCGGTCCTGGTTCAGTTTTACAATTTTGGGGAACCTCTGTGTCCCAGCCCCTGCCTTCCTGGGGAGGGAAGGGTCCAGGAGTCATCTTCTGAGTCCCCCAGCTGTGAGACCCGGGAGCCTCCACAGCAGTTCTGGGTCACTGTGGGAAGGGAGGGCCTGGCTGGGCCGAAGGGCCACCCCCGCCCTGCCCACTCACTGGGTTTGATGGACTCCAGGGGCACAGTGATGTTGGCCAGCGAGAGCTCGGTGGGCGTGGACTGCTGCGGAGGCCGGGGGGACTCTGGGGACGCAGCGTGGAGGCCTGCGGCGCCGGGGCTGGGCGAGCTGCAGCTGCTCTTATTCTGCAGGTCCCGGAGCGTGAGCCGGGGAGCCGGCTGTTGCTTCTCCCTGAACGGGGACACAGTCAGGGGCCCTGGCTGGGTGGGCTTCCGGCTGGCCCTGCGCCCCACTGTCTCTCTGGCCTTGGGCGTCCTCACCCTCAGGACATGTGGCCCTTGTTCCCCCTCCCCTGCCCACTCCGGCTCAGGGTCCTGTTGCTGGCCCTCCTTTCTGTCTTTCTCTAGGGTGCTGGGAACCGTGAGGTGGGTGAGTGGGCTCAGGCCCCCTTTCTCATGAACTCCAAGCTGTGTGGCGCTGCCACCCAGCCTGCTTTAGTCACTTCTGTGTCCCCTGAGCCAAGCACAGCACTTGGTCCGCAGTGGTGCTTCAGCACCTAGGGCTCCTGGGAACAGCCAGCGATGTTTGCTTCCCTGGTGAGCCCAGAAGCTGCTGGACAGGGAGCCCCCGCCCCATGCCAGCCACGGCAGCCCTCACCACCGCACTTGCTGGGCCTCTGGGGGCAGCGCCTGCTGCAGGAGGGTCTTCCCCAGGAGATCCAGGTCGTCCAGGCCACTGCTGGAAGGCAGGGATGCTTGCACTGGGGGCCGGCTGTCCACACCGGGGGCCTGGGACGAAGCAGGGGTGGAGGGCTCAGCACCATCTGATGACTGTGGGCAGAGGCAGGTAGACAGGGCTCGCTGAGGGGAGCCTGGGAAGGCAGCAGCTGACACAGGACAACATGCCTTGGGGACAACTGTCCCCAAGGCGGGCCAGCTGAGCCTGGCTGGGGCTCTACATCCCAGGGACCTCAAGGTCATCCTCAGCGAAGGAAAGAGGGGGTCCCATGTCCACCCCAAAGCCTGAGGCCTGGGCCACAGAGCCACAGTTGCGGAGGCTGCCTTCCTCTTTGGGGCGTACCTCAGTCAATTGTCCCCCACCTCTGGGAGCCCTCACAGAGCCTGTGGGCCCCTTCATTGTCCCCTCAGGTTAAGGCTGGCCTCAACCTCCCTGCCCTGGGAGTCAGAAAGCTTGGTTAGTCTTGGCCCATCCTACCTGGAAGCTGTTCCACCCAGCAGCATCTGAGCTGGGGCCTGCAGGGGGCGTGGGGTCGCTTAGGCCTGAGGGGAAGGCAGAACAGAGAAGGAGCTGGATTGAGTAGGCAGGGGCCACGGGGCTGAGGGGCCACTGTGTGCTGGCTTGGAGTTCCCTGGCTCCCCCCTTTCTGAGGGGCTCAACTCAAGAGGAGAAAAAGCCACACTTTCAGAGGGAACTCGCAGCAGAGCAGAAATAGAAACCAAAGTCTCAACGGCCTGTTCGGTTGCCCACACGCGCTTCCTCTCTTCCTGGCAAGGCCACTCAGCCGCCAGCTCATCACACAAGTTGGAACTTTAGTCTGTTCCTCAGCTGGCAGCGGAGCAGGTGCTGCAGTGGTGGGCCAGGGAAGAGGTCCCTAACCTCGTGGGGGCTGCCAGGGAATGAACAGCAGCTAAGTGACTGTGGGGGGGATGCTGTGCTGGCTGAGCCTGTGTCCCCACCTGTATAATGATGGGGAGGACTGGGCAGATTCTGAAAGCCCTGGCAACCCTGGTATAGGTCACCAAGGCCAATAAGCCCGACCGATTGGTGCCCAGGAGCACCTAAGGGCCAGCTACCAACCAGCCTGATGGCTGCCTGCCCTGGATACTTGCCAGCCAGGCTCACCCCAGATTTGACCTGAAAACGATGAGTTATCCTTGGCCAGGTGCAGTGGCACAAACCTATAATCCCAGCACCCGGGAGGCTGAGGCAGGAGGATCCTGAGTGCCATGCCCGAGGCAGTTTGTGTACCTTAGATGCTGACTCAAAATTAAAAAATAAATAATGGGCTGGGGGGTGTAACCTGGTGGTACAACACTTGCAAAGTACTTGCAAGACTCTGGGTTTAATCCCCAAGTACTGCAAAAAACAAAACAACCCCTGCCCCCCAGACAAGGAGTTATCTTGTTTCTAATAAACCCTGAGTAAGTGAGGTCCAAACAGAAGTGCTCTCCGGCCAGCAAAGCCAGGGCTCCAGGGAGTGGAGACTATTGGGTCTCTTCTTCCAGGTATCCTTTGAGACCACAGATAACAGTGGTTACTGTTATGTCCCTGAGACTCTGGGCACATGACAAGTGGGTCTTGCTCAATCTTCAAACCACCTTAAAAGGTATGTGTGAGGTTCTTGGCTTTTAAAGATGGGAAAATAGATGCTCAGGAGGGTTAAGTAATCTGCCCCAGGTCACAGCTGGAAAGCAGCAGTGTCTAAACTTGGAGTCTGAACACAACTCGGTCACTTGTCTGAAAAACCTTGAGCTGGTGCCTTAGACTCCTTTGGTCTCACCTTTCAAAGGAGGGCCCAGCAGCAGCTTCCTGAGAGGAGGATTGTAATAAACCAGATACATCCAAAGAAGACCTGAACAGTGCCAGGAGCCATGGCTGTCCCCCACCCTGTTGCTGCCCTGGTGAGCAGCTAGGATCAGCCTCCCTTGCAGCCTCAAGGGTGGGGCTGGGTGCTGCCTGTGCTTCCGGTTCCGGTTCCCACACTCTGCCTTTGAGAAGAAACCAGAAGGAAGCTAAAGGCTCGGGCCTCTGTGGGCACAACTGGGGACAGGAAGTGCAAAGCACAGCTCACTTCTCACACGGAGGAGGCTCTGCCGTCGCCGTGGCGGGGGCTGGGGTGCTGCGTGTTACTTCTCTGTTACCACTGCCTGCTCGGGGCTTTGCCGGGCAGGACAGGCCTTGTGTGAGCCTCACCATCAGACCCCGTCTGTCTCCCTGTGAAAGGGGCCAGGGCTCTCCTCTCCATCCCCCTGGCTCTGATGAAGCTGGGCAGCTGGGTGGGGCCTGCATGCAGCCTCCAAGAGTTGAGGGTTGGTGTTGGCTCATCCATCCCTCTCTCCTGCCCCCTGCCCCCTGCCCTCCCTCCTTGCCCCAAGTCCTCATTCTCCACAGAGCGGCTCAGAGCATGGCATCAGAATCAGGGCACCCACTCCAAACCCTGGAGCCCTGTCTGCCTATTTCCTCGGTTGCAAAGTGGGGATGTAAGCCTGCCACTCAGGGGGCCTGGGAGGAGTGTCGGAGATCAGCCAGCGTGTCGGTGGCACTGAGCTTCAGGAGGCACTCCGGGAGCCCTGGGCAGACTTTCCCTGGGCCCCAGAACACCCACTGCTTCTTTGTTTTGCAATGCTAAGAATCGAACTCATGGCCCTGTGGATGCTACACAGGAGACTACGATCCCACTGAGCCACACCCGAGCCCCAGGTTGAGGTTTTCACTTCCCAGCCGGCTCAGGACTGAGGGTGACTCTCAGCTTGCAAGGCGCAGCTTTTGCATGTGTCCTTTGTCCTTTCAGCTTCTCTGGCTGCCCAGGCAAACGTCTTCCTCAAGCCAGTGGCTCTTACGAGGAGGCCGTGGTCTCGCACCCCGGCTTTGTAGCTCTCAGGGGGGCGCTGCGCCAAGGGAGGCAGGGCCCCTTTATCCCCCCCCAGGGTGGGCCTGCCATGGAATAGCCAGCCTGGGTCATGGCGTACCTTGGGCTCTGGCCTGGGCTTCTCGGGAGCTGCGGGGTGCTATGGGGCCCAGGGGCTCCCCATCTTCCCTTAGGGGAGGGAGTACTGTGCCTGTGCCTGGCTCCCGATTCTAGGCTCCCACCTGCCGCAGGAGTCGCTCAGCTCCCTTGGGCAGCCTGAGCTGGGTGGGCTGGCATGTGGGAGAGTGGTGGACAGACTGGCCAGCATCCCCCTCTGCCTGGGTGCCCTTGCTCCTGAATGTCCCCGAGCCTCAGCCTCAGCTGCAAAGTGGGCCTAGTGCCCATCCCATGCCCACTGGACTCCCATCTGGGACACAGAACTCCGCACGGCAAGCTGCAAGGTGGGCAGGACACCATGCCCCCCCTGCCCCCGAGCCCCCCTCCTCCAGCCCGGCCCCTTCCTCACCCAGAGACATCAGCTCGTCGTCAAGCAGGGACATCGCGGCACTGGGCTGCTCAGGGCTGGCCTGGCTTCCGGGGTGGGGGGCCCTGGCTGGCTGCATGGTGCCCGAGGGAGGGAGGTCCAGGCCTGAGAGGTCCAGCAGGGCTGAGGTGCTGCCTAGTGGGAAAGGGAAAGGGTCAGAGGAATCCTGGGTGGATGCTTGGTTCTCGGGGTACATGGTGTGGGGTCAGCAACACCCATTCTCCCACTTTCCCAGTGGCCTCCTGTGTCCCCCTTGTGGCCACACCGGCCCTGGTGTGGCACTGCATGCCAAGCCCTTTCTTTAGCAGAAGGCGGCATTTCTGCCCAAAATGCAGTCATGCCTCGCTTAACGACAGGGACGTGGTCTGAGACACGTGACATCAGTGACATGAGTATGAATACCACAGAGTGTACCTACACCAACTAAGACAGCTACAGTGTCATTGGAGGATAGAGTCTCATGGGACCCCTGGCTGCACCTGCGGTCCACTGCTGCCTGAAATGTCATTATGCTGGGCATGACTGGATTTCCTTCTGCCTCTGCTTGGCAAACTGCTACCCATCCCTGAAGGCCCTGCTCACCCTCTGCCACTTCTACCAATGCCCCTACCCAGGGCCAATTGTAGCCTCTTCTGTGAGCCCCAGGGCTGCCATTTTCCACTGATTATGAGCCAAGTCTGTAATGGTGTCATGTCTGGCCCTCCCTCCTGCTTTCTGATAATTAAATCAGTACTTGTGGGCGTCTTCCAGCCCCACACAACAGGTGCCAAATTTGTCAAGCGAAAGAAAAGCCTGCCTTCTTCTGCCTGTCCTCGCTGAACCCCAGGCTCCCCCCTCCGTCGCAGACTTCCTCCCTGCAGCTGCAGGCTTGGCACAGACCTTGCCCCAGCTCCCTCCCTGGGCTGCCCCATCTTCAGCGCTGGGGCTGGCACGCCCCCTGCAATGTGTGCCTTTGGCCAGAGGGGGGCGTCCCTTCCCAGCAGTCCTGCCACCTCCTCACCGGGGATGGAGCTGGCCGTGGCATCCCCGTTGACCTCCTCGCCCCGCACCAGCTGCTTGTACAGGTTGATCACCTGGGTGAGGTTGTCGTTGGCCTGGAGGATCTCCGCTGGAACAGACCGGAGGGGAGAGCTCAGGCTGAGGGAATGTGGGGAACTCTGGGGAGAAGAAGAGCTCCGCACACCTACTCCAGCTCTGTGCAAGTGGGAGGGGCCGGGAGCATGGCACCCCATCTCCTCAGGCGCAGCCCCTCTGCTGCCGCCTGGTCTCACCCTGCACCCTGCTCCCCACCTGGCTGTCCCCTGGATATTCGGCATGGTCCCACCTCCAGGCCTCTGGATACCCTTGGGTCTTTGCATGTTTTTACGCCTGTTACTTTCAGAGCTCTACTCAAAAGGCAGCCTGCAGCGGTAGCCCTGTGGCATCCAATCCCATCAGATCTCGGAAGCTAAGCAGGGTCAGGCCTGGTTAGTACCTGGATGGGAGACCGCCTGGGAACACCAGAAGCTGTAGGCTTGGGAGAACGACCTAGCAACCCCCTCCCAAAAATCAATCTGCCATTGAAAACCCTATGAACAGCAGAGAAGCACTGACAATAGTGTTTCCCCTGTTGTACAGAGGGTTGCTATGAGTCGGATACCGACTCGACGGCACCTAACAACAACAACAACAACAACTCAAAAGGCACCTCAGGGAAGCCCACCACAGCCTCCCCTCCCTGCTTAGTCTTTCCAAAGCCACTCACCACTGCCTGACAAACTGGCTATTGCCCACAGATGTGGCCTATCACCTATGTCCTTTCATTAGGCTGCAAGCCCCACGAGGCAGCTTTGGGTCACAGCTGTACTGGGGGGCCCAGAATGCTGCCTGGCACAAACCAGGCCCTCACACACGGGCCTCCTTAGGTGGCAAGGCTTGGAGCAGCATGGGCAGGGAGCTGCCTGGGCAGGGCTGGGTGCCGGCCCATGGGAGGGGCTCAGTGAAATGCTGCTGTGTGAGGGGAGGAGACAGTACTAGGCTGCTGCTCAAGGGACTCTGCCTGATGTGCAGGCCCAGGACAAGGAAAAGGACCAGGCATGTAGCCCTGGCAGAAGCGCCCAGGCTCAGCTCGGGAGCTGCTCAGGCTTCAGGATTTGCTCTTGGTTTCTAGATTGCTCTTACAGAGAAGCGCTGTCTACAAACAGATGGCCTCAGTCCACTCTGGCTCGGCCACCACCGTGTTCTGGGACCTGGACTAGTCACTTCCCTCCCTGAGCCCCAGCTGTGAAATGAGGACAATTCTCCCTCCTGTGCAGCGTGCAGGCAGTGAGTGAGATGCCTACAAAGGGCGGCCTCTGAGGGTCTCCCAAGGGCAGCAGTGGGGGCTGGCTCTCTGCTCCCTCTTTCCGCAAAATGGAGAAAGCCAAGGTCAGTGCTGGAGAAGGGGGCCCCCTGGTGGTGGCTCCTTCCAACTGCAAGCACCTACCAGGGGCTGTGGAAGGTAGGTGGCAGCGGAGGGACAGGACTGGATCTGACCCCAGCACGCACCAGGGGCTCACCTAAGGCCTCATCATTATCTTCTGTGTCGCTGGCCAGCCGGAAGAGCGTGGGCCGCATCCGCTCACAGCGCTGGTACAGTTCCTGGGGGGCAGCAGGGTGGGGTCAGCGTCATCACGGGGCTTTGGAGTGGGCCGGGAGAGTGGAGGGCCCGCGCACCTTCATGAGCTCCTCGCTGCTGCTGGACACAGCGCCCTGGCCGTGGCTCATCACCATCTCTGTCAGCAGCTTGACGTTGTTGTTCACCTCCTCGATGGCATTCACCCGCTTCGAGATCTTCTCCATCCGCTTCTGGTCCTGTGGAGGAGTGGCAAGTGGCCTGAGAGCCGTGGCAGCTGCGTGGGAGCCCAGCACTGCCCCCCCGCCCTGGACAGTGCCCTGGGGCCTGGCGGAGGGATGCCTGGGTGTGACATCAGCTCGGGGTGCAGCCTGCCACCCCGACTGCAAGCCCAGTGCCCGGGACAGGCACTCCGTCCAGGAAGCGCTCTTCCAACCCTGGGTGGCTTCCTCCCTTCCTGCCAGGGGCCCCAGGCCCAGGCCTCCACACGAGCTCATCAAAATGTCCAGGGATGGCCTTGCACCCTGGTGAGCACTTTCCACGCACTCACTGGGGTTTCTAAGGACCAGGGCTGTAAGTGACCCTCAGCCTTCCTATGCCTGTTCCTTAAGAAGAGGTTCCCATATCTGACAGCAAAAGGGCACTGTCATGGTCACCATGAGTAACCTAGACGTGACAGCAGTGCCCCTCCCAGTGTCTGCTGGTGAATGCCGGGGGTTGATGACCTTTAAAGGTGGCTGCAGGAAGTGGCCCCACTGTCCTTGGCCCACTCTGCTTACTAGGCATGTTCCTTGCTTGCAGAATGAAAGGCAGGCAAGCGCTATGCCATCTGACAGAATCGGCCTCCTCGAAAGGCCTGCCGTGGGCTGTCAGGGCCCACGACTTGGTCCTTTATATAATCCTGAAGCTCTGCCCTCCGGGCCTCTGGTATACCCTCTCCAAGGCCTGCTGCAGGAGACCCCAGAAGAGTCCTGGGCAATGAGTCCCAGACTTAAGCTTATGTCCAGCCAGCCTGCCTGTGACTGGCGTGGCCTCCTTGGAAGACTGAACCAGCAGCTTCTGTGGGACACACTTTAAAAAAAAAAAAAAAAAAAGGCAAGTGACTGCTGTCAATAATGAACTGGGAGGTTTCATGTAAAAATCCAGGCCTGGACGACCTGCATCTCCTGGGGTGGACCCTCCTGCAGCAGGCGCTGCCCCCAGAGGCCCAGCAAGTGCGGTGGTGAGGGCCACATTTCTAGATCTTTCTTTTTTCTTTTCTTTTGAGACAGTCTCGCTGTGTAGCCCAGACTATCCTGTAAACTTGCCAAGTAGACTAGATTGGCTTTGAATTTGAGTCAATCTTCCTGCCTCTGCCTCCCAATTCTGGGATTACAGGTGCACACTACCATGCCTGGCTTCCAGATCATTACTGAAGGAAAAAACCCGAGCAACCTGATGCTCTAGACACACAGGGCTACTGGTAGGTGGCCACCCCGGACACGTGAGTCGGGGCTGCAGGCTCCCGCCCCAGAGATGTCTGCTTTGCAGCCCTGGACCTTTTATTTCCCTGTTGTTAATCTCCAGCCTGAGGAACATTGGGAACATTTCGCCTTTTCTCACCTGTGCTATTAATTACTGATCTGAAAACTTTTTTGGTGACTTAGCCTTATCAATAAAAGCATCGGTGCGTTTACTTATACTGTCACCTGCATGCATATATTCACATTCACATGTGCATGTGCATGTATCTTTTACAAAAACATACTAAACTCTCCTTCATTTCTTTTTGTTTTTTTTTTTTTTTAACAACAGTGCTGGCGGTAGACCCTAGGGCCTCATGCATGCCAGCCAAGGGCTCTACCACTGAGGTATACCCCCAGCCCTCAATTCATTCCTGTTTTTTTTGTTGTTGTTGTTGTTGTTATTGTTTGTTTTACTGAGACAAGGTCTCTCTAGGTAGTCCAGGCTGGCCTCTGCCTCTGCAGTGCTGGGATTACGGGCGGGCACCACCATGCCTGGCGTTGTTCCTAATGTTCGTGGAAGAGATACCAGCCTGCAGAGGGTCGTCTAGGGCAGATGAATTCAGGTGCTGGGAAATTCTTCCCGTCATGCATTGGTCCCTCCTAGCACCCGTCAGTTCTTTGTTGCAACAGCCCTCTAGCTAGGTCACTGCAGGGACTCTTGTCTGTGCATGTGCCCAGCCCCAGCTCCATCCCACTTCCGCCCTGGCGCTGGCCGTCACCTCCTGCACCATCTCCTTGATGAGCTTGTTGGCTGCTCGTAGGTCCTCGGGGTGGGAGCTCTTCAGCAGGCGGGCCAGCATCTGCAGAGACAGGTGTGTGACTGTGGGGGCAGCACTGGGCTGAGGGCCACACTCCAGACCCTCTGTTCCCGGCTGGCTGTGGGACCTGGGCAAATGGCTAATGCTCCCTGTGAAATGGCAAGAATTTACCAACCCCTGATGGGTGGCCAGAAACACTGAGACCCTCCGTGGAAAGTACTCCCCAGGGACCTGCAGGGCGAAGTCCTCCACAGATGTGCTCCTTATACTACTACAGCTCCTGAGAGTCTCTACAGGAAGATGCTGGGGCGGGGCTTCGCTTCGGCCTGCGCTGCAGTCCTTCCTGCAATCATACCTCTCCTCACTGCTAAGTTTCTGGCCCACGTGCAAATGCTTCTTTAACAAGAAGCATAGAAGTCTGAAAGCTGTTCAAACCAAGCCCAGGGGCAGGCCCTGAGTTGACTAAGTACAAGGACACTGAACGGGGGGACTCAGCATGCAGTAAGTTCTGGTTAGTGCCAGTACTGTCACGTCCCAACCCCGCGATGACCATGCTCAGTGCGAGCCTCTGCTCTGCCAGGGGGTGGAATTCCCTGACTCCAAGTGGGCCCTGAGAACCCACGTGCTGCTTCCCGCAGCCTCACCTTCGACTTCTCCTCATCTTCAAAGATCACGTTCTTGGGCCGCGGAGGTGGGAGGGGAAAGATGGCGTCGTCTGGAAGCTTGGGGTCAGACTTCACAATCCCTGAGGTAGACGGGGTCAGGAAGGCTGTCAATAGGTCCAAGGCCCAGGGGCAGGGGGCAATGGGGACGGGGCAGCAAGGGAGAAGGGAAGAAGGAGGGGAGTCTTGCCCTAGCACGTCCCCTCTGGACTTCGTGGGCTGGGGCTACCCTGACCTGCA
>VMDO01020041.1:0-38381 GCA_007922755.1 Pedetes capensis | reverse complement strand
AACCTGAGCCTCACCACCGCCTGATCTTAACCAACACAGCTGTTGAGAAGGTAGGGTTTCCAGCAAGCAGGGTATTTCGTTTCTGCCCTCTTCCCAGCACCTGTATTTGATCTTCTGGCTCCAGCAACAGCAGCCCACTTCTTCTAGTTCCTTCTGTGCTCTGAATGCCTTTCCTCCCACTGTCACCCTGGGGCACTTGCATTCATTCTTCCCACACAGTGCAGATAACATCTGTCCTATGAGGTCTTGTGAGATCCTCCACCCCCATCCAAGTTGACCATTCCGTTCTCTGCACTGTCTACAGGGAGTAGAAAGGTGGGCGCTTCTGGATGGCAAGGGAGGGGAAGAAAGAAGAGCAGCACCCAGGGAGAGGTCTGCCTGATGCACCTCTTGGCAAGGTCTTCAGTGAGGGAGTTAGCCTCTCTGCACCTCAGTTTTGTTACCTGCCGAATGGGAATAATGCTAACAGTGTCTGCCTCAAAAGCTTGCACTTAGAGTGTGCCTGGAATTTACATGTGAGCTTAAAATGAATCACCTTCAACTTACACCCAGCTAGTCTCTTCATTGGATGGCTCGCTTAGGTTGTACACCTGCCACCTCTCTCTTCGGGCCAGAGCTCTTTGGTCTTCCAATGTCCCTAGCATCTTGCACAGAGCCTCAGCCACACCAGGTGCTCACTAGATCCTTGTAGAGCCTAGTCAGGGACTGCTGGGCTGAAAGGATGAGCTTGAGTGAGGGTCCACCTTCTGCACACTACCATGATGTCCCTCACACCACAAGCTGCTCTGGCCCCTACTTCCTCCCTGTGCAAGCCAGAGCCAGCCCTGCCCCCATCCCTCAATTCCACCAGTTCCTTCACCTTCCTGTGCTCTGCCTTTCCCCTACCCCACCACTGTGCCTCATCCTTTGGCTGAGATGAGTGCCCTCTTCCAGCTTCATCCACTCTTTTCCTAACACTCAGCCATCCCAGAATTGAACCCATCTCTGAGTTCTACTGCACTCTGTCTCCTAATTTCCTTTCCAAGCCTCTCTTCACCCTTGGGCAGAAACACTGGTCCTTAGCCCATAAAAGATTCACTCCATTTCTGCATGCTGACTAACCAGTTAGGTTATAGAGTGAATTATCCCCCCTTTCTGAATTCATATGATGAAGTCCTAACCCCCAGGACCTCAGAATGTGACTGTATTTGGAGACAGGGACTTTCAAGAGATAACTAAGGTAAAATGACGTCTTCAGAGTGAGCTCTAATCCAGTGATTGGGGTCTTTATTAGAAGGGGAGATGAGGACATGGACACACACAAAGGGATGAGCATGTGAGGCCACAGGGAGAAGGCTGGCATCTACAAGCCATGGACGGAGGCGATGCTGCCAACACCTTGATTTCAGACCTAGCTTCCAAAACTGTGAGGCAATACATTTCTCTTCCTGAAGCCACTCAGCCCATGGTACAAGCAAAGCAATGCATCAAATATTTACTCAGTGACATTATGTGCCAAGCAATACTGTAGAACCCAAGATCACAGAGGCCAACAAGTCAAGCCCAAACTCTGGCCCCCATTGCTGTTAGACAAAATTCTCAAGAAGTCAAAGACACAGGATGGTGGATGATGACTGGACACAGACATTTTCAATAAGGTGGTCAGGGAGGGTCCCACTGAGAACTTGGCCTTGGTGTCAGGACCTGAAGGAGGTGAGGGTCCAGCCTGTTCCAAGTCAAGAGACTCACCAGCAGCAGAGTGCCATAAGCATGTTCTAGGGTGAGCCAGAAGGCGGCTGTGCTGAAGAAGAGCGAGTGAGACTTGGGGATTGCAAGAGATCATGGCCATTGCAAGAGACTTTGCTATTAGAATGTGGAGAGACATTGAGGATTCTGAATCAAGGGGTACCATGATCTTATTCTATTTGCATACACATTATCAACCTGGTTTCCTTAAGAGAATAGAGGGCAGGGTGTAGGCTAGGAAACCAATTGAAATAACCCAGGCGAGAGTTGATGGTGGTTTATACCAGGTGAGAGAAGTAGGACAATTCTAGATGGACTTTGATGGAAGAACCACTAGGGTTTGATGATAGCTTGGAGTTGGGCAAAGACAGAAAAAAGGGGACTCAAGGCTGGTTTTCAGACTTTTAGTTAGAAGAACGGGAAGGATGGAGGTCCTTTAACTGAGATGAGGAGGGACAGTGGTAGAGTAGGTTTCCTAGAGGGATCTGGAGTGCTGAGACCATGGCACAATGGGAGACAGGATTAGAGGGAGTAAGTAGCATATAGGTGGTATTCAAAGTCACAAGACAAGATAGCTAATGTAGAGAAGGAAAGGCAGATCTGACATAAAACTCTGACCCCTCCACCCCTTGGAGGTAGAGTAGAGGAGGAGGAGCCAGCACCTGAGGCAGGAAGGAGGGAGGGGAACCAGCAGATTATGGAAGCAACTGAAGAAAGTGTGTCAAGAAGAGGTGCCTGGTACACACGTGCAATCCCAGCACTCACAAGGTGGGAGAATCCCAAGTTTGTGGCCAGCCAGAGAAGGAAAAGGAGGAGAACATGGTGAGTAGCTGCTCAAATCCTATGTACAAGAAGACGAGGACAGCTGGGTTTGTCCATGTGGAGGTCATGAGTGACCTGGCGCATCACAATATTTTCCAGACAGAGTGGGAAATGGTGAGCACTGACTGACAACATTTTTGAGGGGTTTGCTGTCAAGGAAAACTCTCCTGGCAGTGTGGAGGGGTATGGGCAAGTGAGATACAAACATTTTTAGATAATGGCATGAAATTACAATATGAAAACCTATTTGTATGTGAATGAGCCAGAAAAAAAGGGGGAAACTAGCAGTATAGGAGCGAGGGTCACAGATGCAGGCAGGTGAGAGAGATGAGAGTGGAGCTTGCAGAGGCCTCTGTTTGCTCAGCACAGGAAGCCAGGAAGCCAGGGTCCCACCTGGGGACAGCGAGCCAGCAAGCGGGGAAGGATGCAGGTGATGTGAAGAGAGAAAGCTAGTCTCCTGGGAGACCACAGGGCTCACGGTCTACAGAATGCCAGCACGATTGCCGACTGCATTCAGGGCCCACGTGAGGACCAATGGCCATCCCATTAAACTGGAATTATTTAGCATTGCTGTGTGGTTGGCTCCTGTCATGTTCGATTGCATGTGTGCAGGTTCAGGGCTGGGAAAATGACAGAGGGACGCAGAAGTTTCCTGTGGATTCGAGGGACAGATCCTATAGTTGACTGTGGACTTTGGGCTGTGTAAGGAGGCAGGCCCCCACGTGTCTGTCAGCTGCATGTTGCTGTGGTGCTGAAAGCTATGCCACCAGTGTCTCAGATACCAGCAGGGCCACCCATGGTGGACAAGTTTCAGCTGAGCTTCTACACTACAACAGACTAGGGAGAAGGATCCGGCAGCTGACTCCTGCAACAATTAGCCTTTGAAAACCTTATGAATAGCAGAGAAGCTCTGTCTAATATAGTGCCAGAAAATGAGCCCCTCAGGCTGGAAAGCATTCAAAAAATGACTGGAGAAGAGGTGCCTCCTTAAAGGAGAATTGATCTTAATGACAGAAATGGAGTAAAGTCCCTTGGACCTCCTTTTACTCTTGTGGCACAAATGAGAAGGAACATACTGGCTGCAACATTTGGCTCAAACATAAAAAGATCGTGTGCGTGGCACAGTGTCGAGGAGTGCTTCATTGTGTTGTACATAGGGTCACTATGACCGAGATCCAACTCAATGGCACCTAACAACAGCAAGAACAAAGAAAAGGAGGGAAGGCTGACAGAGTCAGGGTTTGGGGAGGCAGAGTGAGAAAGCAGTAGGGTCCTTGGTTCAGTAAGGTTTCAAGGACTGCAGTAGCCACTGGAGAGCTGCGTTTGTGAATGGAAGATTCTGGAGAGGCCAAGCTTTATAGAGGTAAGGGGCTGTTGTGGGGAGGAGGGCAAGAGCACAGGTGGAGAACTTGTCAGTAAATAGGACAGCAGGGGCTGGAATGACCTGGGTAGATATTAAAATCACCAAGAATAACCACATTTAACTAACTCTAATCCCAGACCTCTTGAAGCCTTATCTCCTCTCCAACCACTCACCCCATCCCTTGCACTCACCCTGAACATGGACCCAGGGGTGCACTGTCTTTGAGCTCACTTCTTCCCAGAGCCTCCCTCCACCCTCCAGCTCATGTGTCCTGGAAGTCGCCCTGCCATGGAGCCCACCCCCAGCAAGAGCCACACCCCGTCTTCCAGTCTCTCAACCTCTCCTTTGCCTTGCCCTGGGCTTTCTCTTCTTCTCCTCCCCCTCCTCCTCCTCCTCCTCTTCCTTCTATTCTTCCTCTTCATCGTCCTCCTTCCCTTCAAACTGACAAATAAAAACATGTATTTATGGCATACAACATGTCATTCTGAAACATGTATCCATCAGGAAGTGGATAAATCAAGCTAATTAACATAGGCCTCACTTCACCTACTTTTTGCTTATTTGTGGTGAGAACAAATAAAAATCTACTCTCAGCAATTTGTGAGTATACACTGAGCATGCAATAATTGTTTGTGGCTGTAGTTCCCAGGATACACCATAGATCTCTAACATTTTGTGCCCTATGACTAACATCTCCCCATTCCCCTCACTTCTGCCACCTTAGCCCCTAGTAGCCACCATTCCACTCTCTGTTTTCTATGAATTTCACTTTTTTAGATTCCACATATAAGTGAAATCATGTGGCATTTGTCTTTCTGTGCCTGGTTTATTTCACTTAGCATAATGCCCTCCAGGCTCACCCTTGTTGTTTCAAAAGGCAGGATTACCTTATTTTTTGTGGCTGAATAGTATTTTCTAGCATATGTGCCACATTTGTGGTAACAACTCTCAGTTAAGATGTGGAGGAAAAGGAGCCCTTGAACACTGTGAATGGGAATGTAAATTAATTCAGCCATTAAGAATCAGTATGGAGTGTGGGCGCAGTAGCTCACGCCTGTAATCCCAGCAACTCAGGAGGCAGAGGCAGGAGGATCTCAAGTTCGAGACCAGAGGCAATCTTCATAATTTAGCAAGACCCTATCTCAAAAAAGTGGTAGCCCTGTGGCATCCGATCCCATCAGATCGTCAGATCTCGGAAGCTAAGCAGGGTCGGGCCTGGTTAGTACCTGGATGGGAGACCGCCTGGGAACACCAGAAGCTGTAGGCTTGGGAGAAGGACCTGGCAACCCCCTCCCAAAAATCAATCTGCCATTGAAAACCCTATGAACAACAGAGAAGTGCTGAAAATAGTGTTTCCTCCGTTGTACAGAGGGTCGCTATGAGTTGGATACGGACTCGACGGCACCTAACAACAACAACAACAACAATCTCAAAAAAGTAAAACAATGGGTTGGCGGTGCAGCTCAGGGTACAATACTTGCAAAACATGCAAGCACAAGGCCGTTGGTTCAAGCCCCAGTATCAAAAAAAAAAAAAAAAAAAAAAAAGAAAGAAAGAAAGAAAGAAAGAATCAGTATGGATGTTCCTCACAGATTTAAAAATAGAACTACCATATGGTCCATACTGTATGATACTGGATGGGTATATACACAAAGGAATTGAAATCAGTATGTTGAAGGGATATCCTTGTTCCCATGTTCCCTGCAGCAATATTCACAATAGCTAAGAAGTGGAAGCCTCTGAGATTTTAACTTAGTACCTACTATGTGCCAGGTGTTGTTGTTGTTGTTGTTGTTGTTGTTGTTGTTGTTAGGTGCGGTCGAGTCGGTATCCAACTCATAGCGACCCTCATAGGGTTTTCAATGGCTGACTGTTTTCGGAATTGCCTTGGGAGTGGATTGCCAGGCCCTTCTCCCATTTTTGGGGTGCTGGGAATTGAACTCGGGACCTCAGAGACTGCAGCGCAGCACTCTACCAACTGAGCTAAATCCCAGCCCTGCCAGGTGTTAGGGACATAATATTGAATCACATGATGTATTCCCTGCTTCCATTGTGGTTAGAGGAGAGGGATAATGGCATCTCTGATTCTTACCTATTGCTCAACCTTCAACCAAGTTTCGTCATTATAAGGGCCAGAGTTAGCCAGGAAATCTGCTTGCCACAACCCCTTGCTGGCTTTGAGACACCCTTAGCAAGCTCTGAGCTTCTCTGATAAACTCTGGCAGGGGAAGTAGGGCCAAGAAGCAAGGCTGTTGGGTTGTCAGGAAAGATTCTGCCTCCCTCTGCTACTGAACTGCCTCTCAACAGTTTGCCTCCTACATACGGCCTAAGGTATTCCTTGGGTGCCTTGGGTGTCTAGGACCCTGGGAGCTTAGGCACAGCAGGGGAAAGGCTCAAAATTGGATGCTGTCTTTCCCCAAGGAGGGACAAATTCTCTCAGTAGCACTTCTGCTCTGGCTTTGCAATTTCTTCCCTTTTACTGGATAATCACTGTCCCTTTAGCATCTGCTCTGTCTGGAGATAGAGGAATCTCTAGGCCAGGATTTGTCAAAGATTCTCATGCACAGGAATCACCTAGGATACATCTTAATAATGACAGTTCTCGCATCTTCATCTACACTGTACAAAGTAATTGAGTCTAACAGAGAACCTTAGCTCTGCATAGTTACTCAGTATCTAGTGTGCCTAGTGACTGCAGTGCATGGGCCCTGGGGGACCGGACCACCACAAAAATTGCACTAGTGTGGGCCCTCTACAAGCAAGCCTCTCTCTCTCTCTCTCTCTCTCTCCTCTGCCCCTGCCACACTAACCCCAGACACCTCCCTGAAGCTACAGGCTATAAGATGAAGCAACCTGTACTCTGGGTTGAGAGGCCTAGTGCACAAGAAAAGATATTTGGAAACACTAGAAGCCAGCAAGAACATCTCAAGATCCTGCGAGGTCTCACCAGGGTTACCTAGGCAAACCAGACTCAGTCCAGGGCTGGGGAACCAAGGACAGGGCTGAGTGATCATTATACAGCCCATCTGGAACATTGCTATCCTGCCACCCACAAATCCTCTGCATCCCAACCTATGCATATACCCTAAGCCAGGAAACCATGCTTAAACAGACAAGCACCACCCCACCCCCACCATCTCAACCCTGGTACATTTCCCTTTCCTCCTGCCAACCCCTGGCCACCACTGGCACTGTAGCTCTCTCTCCCCCACAGCACACATATTCCTTTCCTATTCCAGGCATCAGAAATACCACCACTCACCAATCAACCTCTGGTGGTTGTGAATTGCCTCTTTAAGGGAGAGGAGGCTAAAGGCAGACTTGAGAGGTCAAATCATAGGATCCTCCAGGAAGCCCATGAGCATATCCCCTGTTCCTGGGATTCTCCTTGTTCAAGGTGTCTAACAGATGCCTCTTGGGCCCCTGCCATGCCCACATATGCTCTGCAGGCTGACAGTACATCCATAAACCAAACAGACTAAAAGTGTGTCTTCATGGGTGTCATAGCAAGGAAGACAGGCAGCCCATTTGTAAAGAAGGACAACAGAGACAGAATTCCATCAACCTGAAGGTGACAACAATTGCATGATCTACCAATTACGCTGTGCTATTTCAGATTTAATCAGACACTGATTTTTTACCATAGATCTCACTTGTGCTTAGCCAAACAAGTGGTTAAAGTATACCTGCAGAGTCCAACTCTCTTCAGTCAGGTTTTTGTTTGTTTGTTTGTTTGTTTGTTTGTTTTGCCGTACTGGGGGTTGAACCCAGGGTCTTGTGCTTGCATACTTTGCAAGTGCTGGACCACTGAGCTGTACCCCCAGCCCTTTTTTTTTTTTTTTTTTTTACTTTTTGAGACAGGGTCTCACTAAGTTACGCAGACTGCCTCTGGTCTCAAACTTTCGATCCTCCTGCCTCTGCCTCCTGAGCCACTGGGATGACAGGCGTGTGCCACCATGCTTGGTGTTCCTCTTCAGTCAGTTTTTGACCCATGATTGTGTGTGTCTTATATTCAGGACTTGCTTCCCAAATGCCTATAGGTCCAGCATTATAAGATGAAGCTCATCCTCACTTTAGGGACTGAAATGTGAGCAAAGAATGTGAAAATGTGAATTGAATGGGGAAAAGTGTGTTTCTTAGAATCACTGGCCTATGGTAACATGTCTGATGGTGATGAGGCCCATGGAGAAAAGTCAAGCATAAGGGGGTAGGACAAGGGCGCCAGGGTAAGCAATTACAGTTGTAAAATCACTGGTCAGCAGACTCACTGAGAACTACCACTGAGCAACATTTGAAGAATGTCAAGAGTATGGTGTCTTTAAAGATGTCTTTAAAGTATTGAAAAGTAAAGATGTCACATTGAAGGCAAAGGTGCACTTGACTCGCACCATGGTATTTTCAGTTGCATCATATGGTTGTGAAAGCTGGACCTTGAACAAGGGAGACAGGAGAAGAATTGATGGTTTTGAATTATGGTGCTGAATACAACTATTGAATATACCATGGGCTGTCAAAAGAACCAACAGATCTGTCCTAGAAGAAGTGCAACCACAGTGCTCCTTGGAATCAAGGATGGCCAGACTGCATCTTACATATTGCAGACATGTAGACAGGAGAGATCAACCCCTAAAGAAAGACATCTGTTGGGGATTTTTAAAGTGCACCCCATAACTATGGTCCCTCAGACCAGCATGAGGGACTGACCTCTAGATGTCCCCAGGGACACATTCCACTCACTCACTCCTGCCCCTCCCATCGAGTGAGCAAAGATGGCCCCTGACCAGCCTGACCCAGCCTCAACCACCTCTACTTTGATTGGCTACCCCTAGCCCCCTGATTGGCTCCTAAGGTACCCAATCTGATTGGAACCTTACCCACCTTACCTACCAATCCCCATCACACCCCAAAAACACCCCATTTAAATAACTGCCCCTACCTGGCAGGTATGACAGTTTACCTGCTGAACCTGTCAGGAATGCAGACTGATTGGCTATCCCTGGTACACACCTCCTTCCAGGAGCCTATATAAGTGGGCACCTGGACCCCACTTCATCCCCTTCATTGTTCTCCATCCTTCAACTGCTGTCCAGACCCCATCACCTCGATCCAGCGCTCCCCAATCCTGTGGAAGATCATCTAACAAGCTGATGAGTCAAGACCAGGGGCCCCAAAGAGCCGAAGGCTACAGGCAAGTCAGGAAGAGCCTTCCAATTCCTCCCATCCTTGGGAAGGAGGGAGGCAGAGAAGGCAATCTGTGAGAGTCAAGACCACCGAACCTCCATCCCAGCAGAACACCAACTGCCTGTAGCTGTACCTTTAAGGCTGAGCTGTACCATCAGTGAGCCTGCAGCATTCTATGCTGCAAGCTTTGAGCTAGCACTTGACAGGGGCTGCTTGCTGGTTGCCCTCCACTTGGGAAGCAACCCAATAAACTTTCCCTCTCCTGTTTCCCACAGAAGGTCTCCCGAGGTCCTTCTTTGGAGCCTCCAGCCACCAACCCAGTCCTGTGGGCCCCCAATACCCACTTGGTGTCAGGGCAAGGCTCTGACCTCTGCCAGGTCTGAGCCGAACCCGGACAGACATCACGTTTGGGAGAGTGGTGGGTCATCGAAAAACAAGAAGACCCTCCACTAAATAGATTGACACAGTGTCTGCAACAATGGGTTTAAACATAAAATAAGATTGTGTGCCTGGCACAGAATCAGGGAGTGTTTCATTCTGTTGTACATAGGGTTGCTATGAGTTGGACCCAACTCAATGGCACCTAACAACAACAACAACAACAACAACAACAACAACAACTACAACAACAACGAGGATAGCTGTGCAGATAACTAAGGGAATACTCTAAAAAAAGGAAGTCCAAATGAAAGGCCCTAAGGCAGGGGTATTGGTGGTATGTTTGAGACCCAAGATGTGCAAAGGAAGGCCTCCACCATGACACCAAGGTGACCTTTAATAACTTCACACAGGCCACAAAGGCAAGGCTTAACCATAGTCCCACCAAAGTTTTGGTAGAAACTCCCAGCACATCAGAAGATGGACAGTTTGTGAGGAACTGTCACAGGACCCCTTCTCTCTTTCCTTCCTGTCTTGGGCAAGGCTACAATGAGAAAATTTCTTCCTCACATCCCTGGTTCCAGTGGGGAGACCTTTCTACCTTGCCCCCATGCAATGGCTGAATGTTTGTGGTCCCCCTGATTCATAAGTTGGACCCTGATTCCTAATGGGATAGTACTAGAGAAGTGACTAGGCCTTAGCACCTTCATCAGTGAGTTTTGAGGGAGCCTGTTTGTCCCTTCTACCATGGGAGGACACATTGAGGAGGTGCCATGTGGCAGGAATGGGCCCTCACCAGACACCGAATCTGCCGGCATCTTGATCTGGGACTTCCCAGTCTGCAGAGCTGTGAATAATCCATTTCCAGTGTTAATTGGTTACCCAGTCTCAGGTATTTTGTTATAGCAGCCTGAATGGACTAAATTCCTTGCCTCTTCCCCTGAGAGGGTGGCTGCAGCCTTGATGGAAGGAAGGGGCTTCTTGGCAACACAGCACAGCACCTGTCCTGTTGCTTGTCATTTGATCCTTTGATTTGGCATCATCCTATGGATCTAGGGACAAGGGAACTGCAGGAATTCAGTGTGGCTAGAGCTGAGATCACCATGGAAGAGTGGGAGGAGATGAACTTAATGAGGCCACATCATCCTCTGATTTCTCCAGTGCTGGCCTGTCCTTTAGATCTTTGCTCTAATGTTCAAATACATCTACAAAATAGATTCTCCATCTTTATATTATGTCCCTGCCCCTCTTTCCTTTTCTCCAGAACATTTGCCACTCTGACATTTTTCTGATCCATTAATTTCCTTGTCACCTATCTGTCTCTCCCACTAGATTGTCAGCTCCATGAGGACAGGGACAACTCTGTCTAAGCTTCTTTCTGCCTTTCTCATCTTGTTTCCTACCACATAGTCTTGGACTTGTACATATATTTTGAAGTAACCACTAAAAATCCCAGGGGCCAGAGAAAGCTATTACAATTTTTATGTAGTACCTTCTGGTTTTATTCAATCTACAATTTTACATTATTTAGCTAATATATTGAAATTTTTTATTTCTTTTGTCTTTATCTAGTTATAAAAGTCACAAAGTACACATAATAAAATTATTCAGCTAAAACATAAATATATTAAGTAGACAGTTAAAAATCACCCCAAATCCCATGATCTAATGATAATGACTTTAGTACTTTGGTTTCTACCTCTTTGTATATTTTCTTCCACATACAAAAAAAAGGAATTAAGAACTCCATTTCCCCTTAACAATATCTTCTGACCTCAAGGATATCCCCCCTTGTCAATGCCATACAGGATCCTTATTTCCTGATTCTTACCATTTCCTTTTGGGGAAATGGTGTTTATTTTACCACTATAAACAGAACCTTACAATAGGCACTTCACTGTACATATGTCTTTGGCATTTGACTGTTTTTTCCCTTTGCTTTCATACTTGGAAAGACTTTCTCTACCTCCCACATTTAAAAATATTTGTTATTTTCAATTTATATTCTTATGCTTTCATTAGTTGATGTGTAAACTTTTTATGTGTATGGAACTGGATTTGGTTTAAGATTTAAGCTAGAGATTAATTAGATTTTTCTAATTTTTCAGTCTGTTTTTGAGAGTTTGGGTCATAATCTTGAAAGACACAAGTCTGAGTGCCATAATTCTGAATGTTGAAATCCCAGAAGATCAAAATCTTGAAGGTTTAAAATCCCTAAAGTCTAAAATCCAGGAAGATCAAAGTCTCCAAAGTATAATTCTGGAAAAGAAATTCTTTAAAATACGTTTGTTTACATTTTAAAAGAGGATTTGAAAAATATATAAAAGCACAACAGAATACTTCATAGGCTACTTTACACAACAAAATAGGGATTTTGCAAACACAAACTCTCTGCCACACTAATGACAATAACACAGGTATAACAGTTATAAGCCAACAGTGTATCCACAAAGACATAAATGACAAAGTGAAATGTGTGTCGCTACAGTTGGTAATTGTGTGCACCTAGCTTTACAACTGTGGCCATCTGAGATGCCATGAAGGGCAGTGTAAATCTTTTGCGATTGACCAAAAATCACCATGGGCCACCACCACAAATACAGTCTTAAAGCTGAGATCTTGAAAAATTTTATCTTTTACAAATGCAGGTGTATAAAAAGGGCATCTCTTTGTTTACTGAGAAAGTTTCAACCTTTCCACATACACACAATGCTTACACACAGTCAACAATATGATAATGCATTTTTTTTCAGTCCTGGGGGTTAGTTGAACCCAGGGCCTCGCATTTGCATGCTTTGCAAGTGCTGGATCACTGAGCTGCACCCCAAACCCACTTTTTTTTTTTTTTTTTTTTTTTTTTTTTTTTTTTTTTTTTACTTTTTGAGACAGGGTCTCGCTAAGTTACACAGGCTACCTCTGGTCTCAAACTTGCGATCCTCCTGCCTCCACCTCCCGAGCCGCTGGGATTACAGGCGTGTGCCACCGGGCTCAGTTCAATAATGCATTTTTGAAGAGTCAAACTTGCAAAAAATGCATAGAATGAATTAGAAATCTCTAAAAATCTTTAGTTTATATTTCCTGTATTAGAAATAGTGAAAAGATGAATTACACAGCGTTGCAAACCAAGTAGTATAAAATAATACTATTTGTTTGTTTGTTTGTTTGCAGTACTTGGGCATTGAATCCAAGGCTTCACAATACTTTGGTAGTGCTTTACCACTGGGCTGTATCCCCAGCCTATTTATTTTATTTATTTATTTATTTATTTATTTATTTATTTATTTATTTTGAGTTAGAGTCTCACCAAGTTATGCAGATTGTCTCAAGGTGCTGGGATTACAGGCATGTACCCCACACCTGGCAATACTGACAATTTAAAATAGTGAAAGAAAGCTTACAAAAAGAAAATTTGCCATATGCAAAGTACATTACAAGGATAGATCGCAGACTGTTGCATGGAGGTAGTCCATAAGAGCTGACCAGCATTCACAGTCATTATATTTTGAAGTCTTGCATTAGAATGAAGAGCTGCTTTCTTTTCTTTCAGAGTATGACTTTCCTTAGAGAGCATATTCACATGCATTTCCTACCTGATGCTGCTCTTTTTGGAATTCTTCTATGATTCAATATACACCTAAAAGAATATTGTCTATTAAAGTTTCCCATTTTCTGTGTTCTGACTCTATGTTGTTTGGGGTACACAGAAATCCTTTCTGCATGCAGCCATATACAGACCAAAAATTTGGTGTAAGTTAATACTGGTAATGAAACAGAAGAAAGGAAAGAAAGAGTGAAAGAAAGGGAAAGAAGAAAGAAAGAAGAAAGAAAGAAAGAAGGAAGGAAGGAAGGAAGGAAGGAAGGAAGGAAGGAAGGAAGGAAGGGAAAGCAAAGAAAGAAAGAAATAAGAAATAAGAAAGGAAGGAAGGGAGAGAGAAGAAAGAAAGAGGAAGAAAGAAAGAGGAAAGAAAGAAGAAAAGGAAGGGAGGAAAGAAGGCAAGGAGGAATGGAGGAAGGGAGGAAGGAAAAAGGGAGACACAAGGAGGAGAGAGGGAGAGAAACAGAGAGAGAGAAAGACTAGAAGTGCCTTCTTATCCTACCGTGAACATAATTTTCAAACTGGTCAGTAAATTCCTCATGTCTTTAGGCAAATGTGTTTTTAATTCATTACAAGCACCTGGAATTTCATCAGCTGGAAGAAATGGCAATGCAAACACATGATGCATTTGAAACTGAATTTTTCATTGTTGCTATATTGCATGGCCAATTCACTCATCTGAATTGTCTTCGAAATGCACTGTGCTGAATGGAAAAGAAACAAACTTTATTGGTAACACCTTGAAATTCACTTTTACTGGCCTTAGTTGTACATAATTTGAAATCTGTCATGATGGTTTGAGGATTCAGTTGAACTCCATTTTTTTCTGCAAGATTTGCTGGATGTTTAATTAAGCACTTATATGATGCTTTGCTTTTTCCAGTTACTAATACATAAATGAGGGCATAAACTCAAAAAAGTTTGTATCCAACCAGGACATGAATTGTATGTATTTGGGGTGGGGGGAGGGAACAGTTGTACATGGGCTACTTGCCACCACCGAACAATTTGAAAATATGATAATCTCTTCCCTCAAATTCAGCTTTCTACACCTCTGATATGAGGCTGGGATTTAGCTCAGTTGGTAGAGCACCACTCTGTAATCTCTGAGGCCCAGGGTTTGATTTTCAGCACCACAAAAATGGGAGAAGGATGTAGCAATCCACTCCCGAGGCAATACCAAAACAATCAGCCATTGAAAACCCTGTGAGGGTCGCTGTGAGTCAGACATGACATGATGGCACCTAACAACAACAACAACATACCTCTGATATAGCTTTCTTTTTTGACATATGGGAATTGCAATTCTCAGAATTTCACTTTCAGAATTTTAACACTCAGGATTTTAATCTTCTGCGATAGTGATTGTTGGGAATTTTTTTGTCTTTATTGAATTTGAGACTTTAGAGACTTTGATCTTTCATGGTTCCAACACTTGACATTATGGCATTCTTCCTATGCTGGTAACACACTGTTGGAATCAGTGGAGATTTAACAGACCTGTTATTGTCTGGTGGGCCAAGCACTCTCTCACTCTTGCTCCCAGTCATTTCTACTTCTTTTCCCCCAAATTTTATGGATCACTATTGCTTATTTAATCTTCTACCTAACTTATATAATAGTTTCATAAAGTTACAAAAGAAAAAAAAAACTACTATTGCTATTTTGGTTGTTTTGTTGTATTAGGTGCCATCCGGTCGAGTCCAACTCACAGCAACCCTCATAGAGCTTTCAATGACTGATTGTTTTGCGGATTGTTTCAGGAGTAATTGCGTTAAATTTATGAATTAAATTTGGGGAAAACTGATATCTTTATAATTCTCTTCAATCAAGCTCTCAATACTTCTCCACATTTTCCTAAGAGTTGTTTAATGTCCTTCAGTATGGTATTCTAGTTTTCTTCTTATAGGTCCTGCAAATTTAAAATATTTTATGTATCATTGCTGTATATATGCACATATTTGTTACAACTGTGAGTGGGATTTTTCCCATTGTAGTTTCTAACCAGTTTTTGCTGCCTTGTAGGAAACGTACTGATTTTTGTAAAATTATTTCTACCCATCTGCCTTGCTAAAAACATTTCTTAGTCATCTTTAGTTTTCTAAGAGATGATCATAGAATTTGCAAATAGTAATAAACGTGCCTCTTCACTTCCAATGTGTGTAGTATGTGTTCTTTCTTTTTTTCTTTTGTGGGAGCTAGAGGTTGAACCCAGGGCCTCCACATACTTTATAAGAGCACGGTGACTGTGCCACACCCTCAGCCCATTTTTTATTTTTTATCTTGAGACAGGATCTTACTAAGTTTTTCAGGCTATCTCTGGCCTCAAACCTGTCATCCTCCTGCTTCTGCCTCCTGAGTCGCTGGGATTACAGGCAGGTACCACTGCGCCAGGCTACCATTTGTTCTGGAATTAATTCTACTACATCTTTCTGACTGTCACTTTCATGGCAATACCTCTAGTGATTCACAATTCATTCCAGAATCATTGATTCTGCTACTGTGAATCTATCATATTGAGGACTAATCCTTTTATTCCTAGTTCAGTACAATTTTTTGTTCTAATCAGGAATGAAAGTTGAATTTTATTAAATAGGTTTTGTTTATTTGAAGGATTTTAAATGGTTATAAATTATTCTATTGTATGGAGGTTTCAAAATTTACCTAAAAATTTCTCAGGTAATTGGAGACATAGATTGTTTCTATTTTTCATTTCTGTACCTAATGTTGTAAATGAATATGTATTTAAGTAAATATGCATCTACTTCTCTTTTTATCTTCCTTTATTAGTAAATGATGATGGGAAACAGAGTAATACAGCATTGGCTTTTTCCATTATGCATCCTTTACATCACTTCTGGCAACACTTTCATCAACCCACAAGGTTTATGGAGCCTTATGGCTAATATGTAGTAAAACTCAAATGCATATTTGGGTTATATTCCCCTATTTTTCCAGTGTATTCATGAAGTTGTGCTGTTTAGCATCTACCTCTTAAAAATAGAATTATGATCCTGGTGCCATTGTATATGCCTATAATTCCAGTGATTTAGGAGGCTGAGGCAGGAGGGTCACTAGTTTGAGGCCAGAGGCTATATGGAACTGAGGACAAAGAAAGAAAGGCAGTAGTTAGGGATGATCCTAAGTACATTAGCTCCCTAGGGCCCCCTAACAAAGTATTGCAAACTAAGGAAGTATAGTGTTAGCTTGGGCTCTCATAACCTGATACCATAGACTAGGTGACTTAAGCAACAGACCTTTACTTTGTCACCGTTCTGGAGGCTGGAAGTCCATGGTCAAGGCACCTGTAAATTCTGTTCTTTGTGAGGCCTTTCTTCCTGACTTATAAGAAGCACCTGATTTCTTTGTATATGGCCTTTCTTCTATGCATGCATAGTGAAAGAGAGAGAAAGATCTCTGGCGACTCTTTTTCTTCTCAAAAGGACACTAATCCTGTTACATCAGGGCTCTACTTTCATGACCTCATTTCACCTCAAGTACCTACCTATAGACCCTATCCCCAAATAAAGTAGCATTGAGAGTTAAGGTATCAGCATATTAATGGAGGCACAATTTAGTCCATAACAGAGGCTTCAACAAGGGGAAATGCTGGATCTCACAGTTCTGGAGGCTGTGATCAAGGTGTCAGCAAGCCCTTCTGAGGACTATGAGAAAGAATCCATATCATTCTTCTCACAATTCCCAAGTTTTCATTTGTGAACTGTTCCAAATAGTATGTTGGATACCATACTGCCCAAGATGGGAGTCAGCCCTTTGTCTAGTATATCCACACTGTCTATGCTGCCTGTAAAAGTATAAGAATAGTGATGTAAAAGAGGCACAAAGGACAAATTAACTCTGATACTATATGGTAGCCCTTCAGGGCATATAAGAAAGAATGCAATATACATAAGGCTTGGTACTGTATTAGTCCATTTTCAGTTGCTAATAACAACATGCCCCGTGTGTCTGTCAGCTTGTCGTGCTGTGGGGGCTTGCGTGTTGTTGTGATGTTGAAAGTTATGCCACCAGTATCTCAGATACTAGCAGGGCCACCCATGGTGGACAGGTTTCAGCTGAGCTACCAGACTAAGACAGATTAGGGAGAAGGACCTGGCAGCCCACTCCTGAAACAATTAAGCATTGAAAAAACTATAAATAGCATAGAAACACTTTCAGATATAGTGCCAGAAAATGAGCCCCCCAGGCTGGAAGGCATTGGAGAAATGACTGGGGACATGTTCCTTCTTAAACATTGGGCTTGAACATAAAATGATCATGTGCATGGCACAGTGTTGTGCAGTGTTCTGTTCTGTTGTACACAGGGTAAGTGGTTTACTTTGGCTCACAAGTGTGGGCCAAAGGTGAGGAATTGCATGTGGTGATAGCCTTCTTCCTGGCAGAATCCTAAGGGAGCCAGGGCATCAACTGGCAGAAGCTAGGGAGATCTCGTGTGTGTGTGTGGGGGGGGTCTGTCTGTCTGTCTGGTTTCTCTCCTTCTTTTCATAAAGCCAGTAGTATTCAACCCCTGGAACCCCACCCTGATGATGTTATCTAGTCCTAATCACTTCTCAAACACCCCACACCTAAACACTTCAGTCAAATTAAGAGTTTCTTAATACTTCAAAAGGAAGATTAAATTTCAATACAATGAGGCGTTGAGGGACACACAAACCACACCTACACCAGAAGATTCAGGCACCTACTAGGGTTCCTGGGACAAATTCCCTGTGGATAAACAAGGGCTACCAAACAACTGTGATAACCCTATTTTCCTTTTTTCCTTTTTTTATTAGTGATTTTTAATGTACAACTTAATGGGCCTCATTATGACATTTCCATATATGCATTTAATTGTACATTGCTCACATTACTTCCCCCTCTCCCTCTCATGACCCTTCTCCCCATCCCAACCCTCCCCTTCAATGGTCTCCTTTCTATTTGCTTGTCTTTTGTGAGAATATTTATCCATATATATGCATTCAGATTTTGATATAAATCCAAACTTTTTTCTATAGTGATTTATCTTTTTACATTTTCAGCAGTATTACTTGAGTGATCTAGTCTGTTTGCATTATTGCCAGTATATGGTATTATTATTATTTTTTGTGTTAGCTATTCTAGTAGGTCTTATTTTTTTCTATCTTCCCCTATTTTTCCAACATACTCATGAAGTTGTGCTATTTACATTGAGATTGACCTCTCCCCCTTCATCCCTCCTCATTGACCCTCTTCCCCCTCCCATCTTCTCCAATCTTCACTTCCCTCTGCTAGATCCTTCCCTCCTTTCCACTCCTTAAATTGTCCCTTCTACACTAAGTTTAATTGTGTATTTTTTGTGTATCAATTTATAAATAGGATTTTTTCCTTCCTTTGGATTTGATTCAGCTTCCACATATGAGTGAGAACATAAGGTATTTCTCTCTTTGGGCTTGTGTTCATTCACATAAGATGATGTTCTCCAATTCCATCCATTTTGTCGCAAATGACGTAACTTCATTTTTTTACTAGCTGAGTAGTATTCCATTGTGTACATGTGCCATAATTTTTTTATCCATTTTTCTGTTGGTGGGCACTTTGGTTGATACCATGTCATTGCTACTGTGAAAAGGGTTGCATTGAGTATGGAGATGCAGGTGTCTCTGTGGTATAATGACTTATCTCCCTTTGGGTATATTTCCAGTAGTGCTATAACTAGGTCAGATGGCAGTTCTATTTTTAGTTTTCTGAGGTATCTCCATATTGATTTCCAAAGTGGTTGAACCAATTTACAGCCCCACCAACAGTGTAAGAGGGTTCCCTTTTCTCCACAACCTCACCAGCATTTGTTGTTATTTGTTTTGTTGATCTTGGCCATTCTTACTAGAGGTAGGTGGAATCTAATCTAAGAGTTGTTTTGATTTGCATTTCCCTGATGATTAGGGATATTGAGTATTTTTTCATGTATTTCATGGCCTTACAAACTTCTTCATTTGAGAACTGTCTATTCGCCCACTTGTGTATTGGATTATTTGTTGTTTTGGGAGTTGCTTTTTTGAGTTCTTTGTAAGTTCTGGAAATCAGTCCTCTGTCAGATGTGCAGGATGTGAAGATTTTCTCACATTCAGTGGGGGATGACCCCATTTTCAAATAAGGTCACATTTTGAAGCACTGACAGTACTTGGCCACAGAAATATTGAGAAGACACAATTCAAACTATAACACCACGTTTCCTGCTGGAAGAATGATGACCCTATCTCTTGGAGGGGAAAAGATTATGAAGGAGTAGGCTTGTAGAGAATATTAAAGGCTTTGTTTCAGGCATGTCGGATGTGAAATGCCAATTACATATCTAAGTTTAAGGTAAAAAGTAAGCAGTTGCATGTATGAGACTGAATCCAGTAAAGAAACGTGTGTGTGTGTGTGTGTGTGTGTGTGTGTGTGTTTGTGTGTGTGTGAGCTATGGTGCTTGTGAGATCACCTAGAATGTCAAAGGATGTAAAAAATGCAAGATTCAAGACTTCTAATATTGAGAGGAAGGAAGCATCAGATAGGGAGAGTAAGAAGGAAGAGACAGCAGAAATAGCAGTGAAGTGCCTTGGAATCCTAGTGCAGGGAGTGTCATCAGAAGGAAGGGAACAGCCAATGAATCAACACTGCTGAGAGCCAGAGCAACACAGGGACAGAGAAGTAAGTGGTGAATTTTGCAACCTGGAAATTATTGCCCACCTTGATAAGAGCTATTTCAGAGGAGTGGCAGAAGCTGAAGTTGCACTTAAGTGTGTCAAAGGGTGTCCTGGGAAGGCAGAGGAAGTGGAGACAGTACATGTTAACAAGCTTGGAAAGGGAGCAGAGAAATGTGGAATGATTTTCTCTAAGCTGATAGATATTAAATGTGTTTGCATGCTGATTGGACTGGTCAAGTTCAGTGATGCTTGAGAGAGAGACAAATGGGGCAGGATGGTATCCAGAACACAACTGAAGACACTGGCCTTAGAAAGGAGAAGGGAGGCTGGGCGTGGTGGCGCACGCTTGTAATCCCAGCAATTTGGGAGGCGGTGGCAGGAGGATAGCAAGTTTGAGACCAGAGGCAGTCTGCGTAACTTAGCGAGACCCTGTCTCAAATAGTAAAAAATGGGTTGTGGGCACAGCTCAGTGGTCCAGCACTTGCAGAGCATGCAGGCGCGAGGCCCTGGGTTCAACCCCCCAGTACAAAAAAAAAAAAGGAGAAGGGAGGAGGATAGGAAAGAATCAACTCGGTTTCAAAACCAGAAAGACTGGAAAAGCACAGAAATCACAAAGGAGGTGATAGGACAGTCTCAAAGTATAGAGAACAGAAGGCCTACCTAGCAAGGAGAGAGCAAGACATATCCCCAGGCATGGCTCGCCAGTGGGAGGAGAAACAGAAGCCTCATGCAAAAGATAAGCCAGACAGCCCTGGTGAAGAGAGTGGCAGTTCCACAGTCCTTGCAACCCTGGGGTCCATTGAGGGTATTTAGTGAGACAGTGGCTTTTCCTGACTGGGAGGTCAGCATTGAAGAAGAGATCAACTTTGCCATGCTCCATATCTCAGAGTACTGTGACTGGGCACCATCTCAAGAGGGAATCTATTATCTGAGATTGAGTTACTCTGTGTTGTTGTTAGGTGCTGTTGAGTCATGCCCAGATCATAGCGACCCTCAGAGGGTTTTCAGTGGCTGATTGCTTTGGGATTGCCTTGGGAATGGATTGCCACATCCTTCTCCCATTTTTGTGGTGCTGGGAATTGAGCCCAGGACCTCAGAGATTACAGAGCAGTGCTTTACCAACTGAGCTAAATCCAAGCCTGAGCTACTCTGGGGGGCTGAAAACAAGGAATAATCATGGGTCAGGGAACCTGGGGCCAACCTGCCCTAATCCTGAGGTGGGACATAGCTGCAGCATGCAGTTACAGAAATGGGGGAGGTAGGATGTCAACACACTGAGAAGTTCAAGCAGCAGGAGGCTCTGGCAAAGTGGATGGTAGCTCCATCCTCTAGGAGGAGGAAATGACTCCATTTTGTTGCAAATGACATAACTTCATTTTTTAACTAGTTGAGTAGTATTCCATTGTAGCTGAGTAGTATTCCATCTCCTGAGGGGAACTGCCAATACTGGCTACCCTAGGCCAAGGTCAGAGAGTTTATATACTTCTGGAGCCAGCTACCTTTCAGTTCACAGACTGTATAACTTAGAAGTCTGAAACTCAGTGATGACAAGGTACCTGATCTCTGCAGCCTCTTCCTACCCTTTGAGTGTTCAATGTTTGGCAGGTTTTGAAGGTACTGAGACAGGTCATTCAGTACAGATATCAGTGCCACATGTACTTCCACCACTCCCCAACACACCCTGGAGATATCCCTCAGCTTGGACATTAACCATCCCAGGGGTTACAAATTGGGAAGTCTCAGTCATGTATGAGAACCTGCTCAATTCACAAGCAGCAATGCTAGGGTGGCCAGCAGAGGCTCCAGATGCACAAGAAGAGAGGTTCCTATGGTGAAGACAGCCCTGCCAGACATCTACCATTGATGGGTCCAAACTCAGCACCCACATAACTGGTAGAAAAGATAAAAGATAAGAGACTCCAGCTGACTTCCACTCAGCCGACTCCCATATTAGAAGACACAGAAAAAAGCCATTTTAGGACTTTGTCTTTTTATTTCTTTTTTAATATATTTTTTCATTTTATTTTCTTTGGTTTATTTTTAATTTTATTTTTCTCATTTCTCTTTTTTCTAATATATTTTTCTTTCTTTTTTAATCTTTTCATACCTGTGTATTTCTCTTTTTCTGCTTACTACAGTTTTAGTATCATTTTTACTTTATCTCTTAGACCTTTTGTTTTTTATATGTCTTATATTTATCCAATTTTGTTTACACAGTTTTCTTTATTGTGCAATCAAATATTTTTTACCTTTTGGTCTTTTCTCTCCTTATTTCTAACATTCCTCTCCTTTCTTCTTTTTTCTTTCTTTTATATAACTCTTGCTGCTTCTTTCCTTTCCCCCTTCTTCAATCTCCTCTTTTTATTTCAGGCAATTATTATTTTTTATTCCACTCTAAATAATTTATAAATGCATAGTTTACATTACTGTTGTCATTTTCTACCCTGTGGTCACTGGTGGTACAGTGGTTGGCTTTAATTGGTTTTAGGTGTATTTCTGGAATTATACCAGTCACGGTGGTTTGTATTCCCCTCTCTGAATGGTACTGGGGGTTGAGCTCTCAAGAGAAAGCTGATCACTAAGAAGATCCCCAAATAAAACTAGAAGAGATATCCATCCCAAAAGATGCATAAGTCACAAAACAGAAACACAAGAAACATTAAAAAACAAGGCAACATGTCTCCTCCAGCAGAATATAGTTCTTCAACCACTGAATCCAAAGACACTGATATGGTTGAAATGTCAGACAAATAATTCAAAAGTCTACTTCTAAAAATGGTCAAAGACTTCAAAGAGGATACAAACAAGCAGATGATGAAGGACAGAAATCAATTCTGGACTTAGATAAGAAAGTTAACAATGTATGAGACAAAGTCAGAAAATGGATGAGAAATTTAGCAAGGAAATTATGATTTTGAAAAAACAAACAGAAATGTTGCAAATGAAGAACTTAGTAAATCAAATAAGAAAAGTGGAAAGCATCACCAGTAAACTAGATCAAGTAGAAGAAAGAATATCAGAAATGAAAGACAAAGTTGAAGAAATACTACATTTAAATATCAAGAAAGAAAAAATAATAAAAGACTATGACCACAACTTTCAAAAACCCTGGGGTGTGACCAAGACACCAGATTAAGAATCCAGGAGATAAAATAATAAGCTGATAAAAACTGAAGGTGTAGAAAACTTATTAAATGTGATTATATCAGAAAATTTCCCAAATCTGTGGAAATAAGTGGACATTCAACTACAGGAAGCATTTAGAATCCAAAATAGTCACAATCAGAAAAGAACTTCTCCATGAGACATTATACTTAAAATACCAAGCCTACCAAAAAAGAATAAAAATATTTAAAAGCTGCATCAGAAAAACACCAACTCAGTTACAAAGGCAAACGCATGGGAATAGCATCAGATCTCTCAGTACATGCCCTAAAATCAAGGAAAGTATAGAATGATATATTTCAAGTGCTGAAAGTAAATAACTGCCAATCAATATTATTATATATAGCAAAGTTATCATTTAAAATAGGTAGACAAGACCTTCCAAGACAAGCACATACTAAAGCAATTCATGGCCACCAAAATAGCATTGCAGAAAACACTTAAAGGAATGCTACACATGGAAGAAGAAGAAAATCTCAATCACAAGAGTTCAGGAAAGAATAAATATCATGACAGAAACAGATGAACTAATGAGAACTAGAAAAGAATCAATCATGTCCAAAAAAACCTCAAGCAAATCCTGAATATAAATAAGGGAGAAAGAAAAGAACAAATAATATGCATCCAGCCAGGAAAACAACCCTATATGATTACAAGAATCGACAAGCCCTTCTCAATAATAACCCTAAATATAAATGGTCTTAACTCTCCAATTAAAAGAAATAGACTAGAGCTGGGTATGGGTGTACACATTTTTAATCCAAGTAACTCTGGAGGTAGAGGCAGGAAGACTTCATATTTGAGACCAGAGGCACCCTGTGTAACTTAGCAAGACCCTGTCTCAAGATAAAAAATTTAAAAAGAGTCTGGGGTGCAGTTCAGGAGTAGAGCACTTGCAAAGTATATGCAAAGCCTTGGGTTCTGGAAAAAAGACATAGACTAGCTGATTGAATTAAAAAGACAAGATTAAACAATTTGTTGTCTGCAAGAAACACATCTCACTGGCGAGGACACACACAGACTAAAAATGAAAGGATGGAAATTGATATACCAAGCAAGTGGAAGAAAAAGTAAGTAGGAATATCCATTCTTATATCAAAGTAGAGTTCAAGCCAAAAGTAGTCAGAAAAGATAAAGAAGGTCACTGTACATATTAATAAAGGGAATAATCCATCAACATGATATAACAATTATAAATATACATGCACCAAATATGGATGTACTCAATTTCATAAAACAAACATTATTGAACATAAAGAGACAGATAGGTCCACATACAATAATAGTGGGTGATTCCAATATCCCTCTCTTATCAATAGGTAGAACATCCAGACAAAAATTCAATGGAGAAACTTCAAAGTTAAACTGCATGATAGATCCAATGGACCTAATAGGCATCTAGTGAATGTTTCATCCAAAAGCTATAGAATACGCATTCATTTCAACAGCCCATAGAACTTTCTCTAAAAAAGATCACATTTTAGGCCATAAACCAAGTCTTAAGAAATACAAAAAAAATTGAAATAATTTCCTGTATCTTACAAGATCATAATGGAACCAAACTAGAAAGCAATAACAACAGAAACTATACAAATACATGGAGATTGAATACACTCCTCAATGATCAGTGGGTCCCTAAAGAAATCAGGGAGGAAATTAAAAATTTCCTATAATCAAAAGAAAAGGAAAATATAAGCTACCAGAACCTTTGGGATACAGCAAAGGTGTTCTAAGAGGGAAGTTTAAAGCTATGAGTGCTTACATTAAAAAATCAGAGAAGACTCAAAATAAATTACTTAATGATGCACTTCAAGGTCTTAGAAAAACAAGAACAAGCAAAACTCAAAATCAGTAAATAGAAAGACATAAGAAAGATCAGATCATAAATTAATCAAGTGGAGACTAAAAGAATCATACAAAAAATTGATGAGACAAAGGTGGTTCTTTGAAAAGATAAATGAAATCAATAATCCTTAGCCAAACCAACCAAGAGAAAGAAAGGTCAAATTAATAAAATTAGAGAGGACAAAGGGGACATTACAACAGATACCAATGAAACCCAGAGGATAATTAAGGACTACTGTGAACATTTGTATTTCAGAAAACTGGAATATCTGGAAGAAATGGATAAATTCCTAGATACAAATAACCTAGCAAAATTAAATCAAATGGATATAAACAAATTAAACAGATATGTAATGAACAACCAAATTGAAGTAATAATAAATAGTCTCCCAACAAAGAAAACCCTGGGACTAGAAGAATTCACTGCCAAATTCTACAAGACCTTTAAAAATTATCAGCAATACTTCTCAAACTATTCCATAAGATAGAAATGGAAGGCATACTACCAAACTCATTGTATGAAGCCAGTGTAACTCTGATACCAAAATCATATACAGACACAACAGCAAAAAAAAAGTACAGACCAATTTCCCTGATTAATATAGATGCCAAAATCCTTAATAAAATAATTGCAAATCAACTACAACACATTAAAAAGATCATACACGTGATCAGGTTTGTTTCATTCCAGGGACGTAAGGATGGTTCATTATACACAAGTTAAGTTTAATATAGCACATGAATAGACTCAGAGACAGAAATCTCAGGATTATCTCAATATATGCAGAAAAGGCCTTTGAGAAGGTTCAACATTCCTTCATGATAAAAGCCCTGAAGAAATAAGGAATAGAAGGCACATACCTCAACATAATTAAAGCAATATGTGAAAAATCTGTAGCCAACATCATACTAAATGGGGAAAATCTGAAAGCATTTCCTCCAAAATCAAGAATGAGACAAGGATACCCACTCACTCCACTGTTATTCAATATAGAAGCTGAACGTTTAGCCACACAGTAAGGCAAAAAGAAAGAAAGAAAGAAAGAAAGAAAGAAAGAGAGAGAGAGAGAGAGAGAGAAAGAGAGAAAGAGAGAAAGAGAGAAAGAGAGAGAGAGAGAGAGAGAGAGAGAGAGAGAAAGAAAGAAAGAAAGAAAGAAAGAAAGAAAGAAGTGAAAGTATCCAAAAAGGAAAAGAAGAGGTCAAATTATCCCTATTTGCAGATGATATGATCCTATCCTTAAAAAATCCTACGGGCACCAGCAGAAAACTCATGGAGCTGATAAACACTTTCAGCTAAGTAGTAGGATATAAAATCAATATACAAAATCAGTAGCTTTTCTATATACCAATATTGACCAGGCTGAGAAAGAAATCAGGAAAACAATTTCATTCATGATAGCTTCTTTTTTTCCCTCCCTTTCACAATCTTCAAAAAGAATAAAGTACTTAGGAACAAACCTAACCCAGGAGATGAAAGGCCTCTACAATGAAAATTTTAACACTGAAGAAAGAAATTGAAGAAGGCAATAGAAGATGAAAAATACCTCCCATGCTCATGGATCAGAAAAGTTGATAGTGTGAAAATGGCTATATCACCCAAAGTAATCTACAGATTCAATGCAATCTCCATCAAAATCCCATGGAAAAGCAATCCTAAAATTCATATGGAAACACAGAAGACCCTGAATCGCCAAAGCAATCCTTAGCAAAAAGATCAATGCAGGATACTTGCACAATACTTGATTTCAAATTATACTACAGAGCCATAGTAACAAAAACAGCATGATACCGGCATGAAACAATATGTAGGCCAATGGAATAGAATAGAGGATCCAGAAATGAACCCAGGCAACTAAAGCCACCTGATGTTCAACAAATGTTCCAAAATGGAGAAACAACAGTCTTTTAAACAACTTGTTGTTGTTGTTAGGTGCTGTCAAGTCGGTATCCGACTCATAGCAACCCTCATAGGGTTTTCAATGGCTGACTGTTTCGGGATTGACTTGGCAGTGAATTGCCAGGTCCTTCTCCCATTTTTGTGGTACTGGGAATTGAACTCAGAACCTCAGTGACTGTAGCGCAGCGTTCTACCAACTGAGCTAAATCCCAGCCCCTTTAAACAACTAGTGCTAGGAAAACTGAATATTCTCATGCAGAAGACTAAGACTAGATCTCTCTTTTTCACCTTGTACAAAAATCAGTTCAAAGTTGATCAAAGACCTTAATATAAGACATGAAACTTTGAAACTACTGGAGGAAAACATAAAGAAGGCCCTTCAAGATACAGGCATAGGCAAGAAGTTTCTGAACAGGACTCCAATAGTGCAGGAAACAATAGCAAGAATTGACAAATGGGATTGTTGCATGAAAATAAAAATTTTTTTGCACAGCAAAAGAGACAAGTCACATTGTGAAGAAATAGTCTACAGAATGGGATTAAACTTTGGCTGCCTATACATTAGATGGGGGAAATATCTAGAATATATACTGAGCTCAACAAATTAAACACCAAAAGGCAAATTAATCAATCAGAAATGGGAAAATAAATTGAACAGATAATTGTCAAAAGAAGAAATACAAAAAATGTTCAGCATCCAGCCTGGCACCATGGCACATTCCTATAATTCCAGCAGTTCTGGAGGCTGAGGCTGGAGGATCACAAGTTTGGGGCCAGAAGCAGCCTGTATAACTTAGCAAGACCTTGTCTCAAAATTTCAAAGAAAGGGCTGGAAGTGCAGTGCTGTGGTAGAGAACTTGCAAAGTATATGTGAGGACGTGGCATCAACCCTCAGTACCTAAAATAAAAAATTCAGCATCCTTAGCTATCTAGGAAATGCAAATCATAACTACACTTAAAACTACATCTCACTCAAGTCAGAACAAACAAAACAAACAACAACAAAGTCTGGCAAGGATGTGAGAAAGTGGAACCCTATACATTGTTGTTAGGAATGCAAGTTACTGAAGTCGCTATGGAAATCAATATAGAAGTTCCTCAGAAAACTAAGAATAGAACTACCATATGGCTCAGTTATCTCACTCCTGGGAATATGTACAAAGGAATATAAGAAAACAGACTGTAGAGATAGCTGCTCATCCACATTTATTGCAGCACTATTCACAATAGCCATGATATGGAATCAACCTAGGTGTTCATCAACAGATGAGTGGATAAGGAAAATGTGGTATATATACAGCATGAGTTTTATTCAGCTCTAAAGAAGGACAAAATTACGGCATGTGCTGGGAAATGGATGGAACTAGAGATCATCATTTTGAGTGAAATAAGAGACCTAGAAAGACAAATATCGCATGTTTTTTCTCATATGTGGGCCCTAGATTTCAATATATACATTCAATATTTTAATATATATCATGAAAGGAGAAAGAGGACTATATAGGGGGAGAAAAGGGACTAAAGAGATGGGGTCGAGGACTATAAGAAAGTAATAGGAGAAAGGAAGAGAAATATGTTTTGTTCTCAAAGGCAGAATCTGGATTTCAATATATATATGACTTGATGGCACCTAACAACAATACACACACACCCCCAAGACATTCAAGCAGAAGGGCAACCATTGGTGAGGAGGAAGGGGATCAGTAGGGGATGAGGGGGGTCATGAGAGTGCAAAGGGGTAAGTCAACATGATGGAAGTACAATGACATGCATGTATGGGAATGCTATAATGAAACCCATTAAGTTGTACACTAACTAAAACTATTAATAACAAAAATAAAGGAGGAGGAGGTAGAAGGAGGGAGGAGGAGAAAGAGAAGAAAAAGGAGGAGGAGGAGAAGGAGGAAGAGAAAGAGAAGAAAAAGGAGAAGAAAAAGAAGAAGGAGGGGGCAGGAGGGGGAAGAGGAGGAGGGAGGAGGGAGACATGAGCTGCACATTTGCTATGTCTCACCCATGTTATGGTGCAATACAAAGGCCCTCACCAGACACTGAGCTTTTGAACTTTCCAGCCTCTACAACTATGTGCCAAATAGACATCTATTCCTTATACGTTAAAAAAAGAAAGGAGAAGCGAGACTTCTACCATCTTAGCTTGAGGAAAAGAGGACAGGTTAAGCACAGGGGAAGGCAGAGGAAGACTAATGGTAGGATTAGAGGGAATTTCTATTCCACATTTTCTGATTTCTAAATTGAGCATGGGCAAGGCGAGCAGGAGGGAAGCGGGAAGATGTAGGGAGTTTGAAAAGAAAGCAAACTGGCATACTGAGAATGGGCTTGGAAAGGCACAAAACAGAGGAGTCCTGCTCAGGGAGCAGTGCCTAGGTGAGGCTGGAGATCATGAACTGCTTGCACAGTTCGCCAGACTGCAGGCTATCTTAGCAGCGTGGAGATGCTTAAGCGCAGACTCACAGCATAGGCAGTTGGGTTCGCTCCAAGTTGGACATTTTCCAGCCAACTGTAACACAGGTAGAGGGGAAAGGAATGACTTTAGGATGGGTCATAGATCTGAGGGTGCCTGAGGAGAGTATAGAAGGCCAGTTCACCAGGGAGTTGACCGAAGGCTTGTTGGAAATCTTGGGAATAGAATTCTTGGCATAGGGCATGGCCCACAGTAGACCACTAGAGAGCAGCAATACCACAACCATACACAAGGGGGCAAAAGATGACAAGAAATGAGTCCAGCCACACCCCACATAGGTTGAGGCTGTGTATATGGAGCTCCAGGGACCCTCCTGGGTGCTCCAAGCATCCCTAGCCCTTCAGGGTGCATGACGTTGCCTACTGAGATGGAGCCACTGTATGTATCACCAAATGGCTAGTGGAGGGTGAGGGGGCAAGGACAGAGAAGCTATGAGTGTCAAGGCATAGATAAAGGAATGTCCTTGGTTTGCACCCATCCTGGATTCCTAGTCAACATCTATGCTTCGGGCAATGCCTCAGCCCTGAGTAAGCACAGGAAACAGACTAGGAGTGTTCTTGGGCTCTGTAAGCTATGGGAAGCAGGTGCTGAGAAGCAAGTCTATGCACTGGGCCTGAAAAGCCATCACTCTTCTTTCTTGAGACTGGTTCCATAGTACTTAGCATCACAAGCTGGCTCTTACCTAAAGGGATCTTAGAGCTAAATGTCCAGAGCCCCCAAAAGGCATTTGTGCCAAAGAAGGGCTCCAGGAAGGCTCTGGTGTAGTGTCCCTATTCATCAACAGATCTCCTTTAATGCCTTCTATATGTCCAGCCCAAGCTGGGCCTGGGGGCACGAGACAATTACAACTACACAGTCATCCACTCATTTGTTCACTGCCTCATTCATTCACACTTTCCCTGCCTGCTCCTGTGTGCCAACAGAGGAGACATATAATTACATCCAACATGATAGGGAAAAGGAAGAGTCAGGTAAGCTTGGGTGCCCGAAAGGATGGAGATGCCTGTTTCTGAGAAAAGAAAGTGCATCAATTCAAAGAGGGGACCAATGTCCTTAGGAAGACCAGGAGAGAAGACCCAATTGTACTGCAAGAAGAGAGAAGTGAAGGCAGCAAGGAGGGGATGGTTCTACATTATGCCCATCGTTATACAGACCAGACACCTCTTCTGTGTCTTCATAAGAGCTCAGGAAGAGGCCACAGGGCTCATACCCGCATACAGATAGACTCAATTTTTCACTCATTCATTTACTGGTTCCTTGATCCAGAAGAACCTAAGAACACAGATGAAGTTCCGTTGTGGAAGAAGTGTCTTATCCTCACCACTATGATCCAGTGAGTCAGCAGATACCCAAAGAGGTAAGAAGATTGAAGGGGTTGCAAGAGAAAGCCTAAAATTCAGGGTCTTGACTCCCTTGGCACCACATCCCAGTCCAACACTGGCTGGGACTGCCTGCTGGCAGGTGAGGGGACAGGATAAAAACGTAGCACTCAACCGGGTGACCCCACCCCCTCTCTTGGTTAATCTGTTGTCCACAGATGCCCCTTTGTGCAGGTAGCCCCAGGCTGGCTTTTCTATCAGACTACATGCTCCAAGGACCAGTGTGTAAACCATCCCAGGAGTCTGTTTCCTGGCTGAAGTTATGTACCCCACCACCACTGTCAACCCACCCCATCCCCCGTCCTATCTACCTGCCCCACAGGCTAAGACCTTGGATTACACAAACACTTGAATTCGACGTTCTAAATGCTGCAATTTGTCTGTCCTGTTCTCTGACCTTTGCCTCTCTGCATCTGACATGTTTTGATTCTGCAGGGTTGTGGATTTTGTTTCATCAGCAAGGTGGCCATGTAGCTAATTACCCTTTGACTTTTGAGGTCAGGGCCTCCATCTGGGAAGGAAACATCTATGGCTCCAGAAGTTTCAAGCCTCTTGGCATTTAATTGTGACTGTCAATTGCCCCTACTCTGCCCACCCCCATCTCCCTGCAGTGTTTTGGGGCTTGGGCGCTCCACAAAGGGATTCACAGAGGCTGATGGGAGCCATCACCAGGGACAATTGCCAACTAGTGTGTAGTGTTTTACACTTCACAGCTCATCCACAAAGTGCTGTCATCCCCCAAGTCCCATTGAACAGTGGCCATCCAAGGAGCCAGAATGGCCCTCCTGGCTGCAGGAGTCCCACCCTGGGGAAGGGCTGCCAGGTTACTGGCTAATGAATGTTCAGGAGCTTAAGAAGAGGAATACCTTAGCTAAATAGGTGAGCAGTGGAGGAAGGCTTTCCTGAAGGCTTGGGGACTGCCGGGCCGTACCCACTACTGGGTAGTTGTCCAGGCCGGGATTGATTTCTCACTTGCGCTTGCATTGAGCAATGAGTTTTCTTTGTGAAATGTTTTCCTGCTGACTAAGGGGCTAGGTCATGGAGATGTTCATTGGAGCATGTGTAGAGGGAAGGCTCACTTCTACAGGAGCCTGGGTGATGGGGGTTGTGGGGCCTCTGATATCTGCCCCAATCTCTACCCACTGCAGGTCACTTGGGAAGAGCAGCACATGTGCAGTAGGAACTGGTCAGAGGCAAGAACGCTCCAAGTGAAGCAGGAGGTTCTTCCCACCTGGGCTTTGCATCCCAGGCAAGGATTAGAATTTAAGAGACAGGGGAGAAGGGCCTTCTGGAATATGCGTTTGTAATAGTGACAAATCCATGAGGGCAGAAAGACTGGAGTTTGTCAATGGATCGGGGAAGCTGGGGACAGAGGACATAAAGGGAGAAGAGCCACAGTTGCAGAGGGGGGAAAAGAGCAGGATGGATGAATCGGGAGGAGAACTTGGAGTTCATTTGATAAGCAATGGACAACCGTCCAACATTTTCTTGCTTACCCATTAAAGCTGATGAATCCTAAGCATTTAATATCCCTGGCATGTTTCATTGTCTCCTAGCTATGAACCTGAGTGTTTTCATTAAGGGTGGTATTGCCGGTTGTGAGAGATGGGGTTGGAGTTTGCCGCAGTGCCTGAGGCTAGAGACACACTCCAATATCTTGGAAGACAACCACCTCATCCGTGCAGGAAGTCAGACTGGAAGCTGCAGCTGTCAGCCCCAGCCCCACCCAGCCCCTTCCTTTCACTGTGGCCTGCCACCCTCACCCTTTCCTTCTTTTTTTTTTTTTTCCTTCTGGTACTGGGGTTTGAACCCAGGGCCTCGCGCCTGCATGCTCTGCAAGTGCTAGACCACTGAGCTGCACCTTCAGACCATTTTCCTATGTTTTTTGTTTTGTTTTGTTTTGTTTTTTTGAGACAGGGTCTTGCTAAGTTATGCAGACTGCCTCTGGTCTCGAACTTGCAATTCTCCTGCCTCCACCTCCCAAGCCACTGGGATTACAGGCATGCGCCACCACACCCGGCACCACCCTTTCCTTCTTAAGGCACCCCAGAACATTCCAAGGCTACTTTCCTTTTCATTGTCTTCAAGAAGCACTTCCAAAATCACTCAAGACACCGCACTGGGCATTAGCTGGTTCTGTGCTGTTTTGTGCAAATGGAGCCGAGGAAGGATGCGACGTTTTAATAACACTCTTCCTTATTAGAAAATGCATTGGGGAATAGGAACACTTATAAATTGTTGATGCCATAGCAAACATATGAATATTCAGCTGTATGACTGTGCATGAAATATTCTGTTGTGTACACAGTGATCCTTATACTGACCATCTGGGAATTGAGCTGATGTGGAGGTTGCAGCAGCTACATCTGCAGGCTGTGCCGTATGTGGTAGCTGGGGCACCTGTCTTGCATCTTTGTAGCCCTACCACCCTGGGCCATGTGAAAATGTCACTCTTGTGATTTCCCAGAGAGGTGAATTCAATTTGGCTTCAAGCTGGAGGGGTAAACAAATCCCACCCAAACCACCTTCAAGTCTTGTGGGGTAATGGCCAGGTGGTGATTGTCTCAGCTAAGGGCCACCTTGCTGACATTGCTAGGGGCAGAGACGCACATGAGGGGGGCCCAACACCATCTGCTTTGAATCTCGGGGCCACTGGAGAATGTTGAGGGGCACAGCCTCCGATCTACAGGCCTACTGCAGCCATTGCTATGGAGCAGAGGAGAGGCGATGGGGCCCCTTAATCCTCTGTGGCAGGCCTGCTGCTGCTGTGGGAACCCTGTACCAACCAGCTCACCATGCTCTAGCCCTTCAGAGTCTCTACTTCCTTCCCCCTTGGCTGGTGTGGGCCGAGCAGATAGAGTGAGGGAAGAGGTGCACAGCAAAGCCAGAAAACTCTGGGACACAGAAAGCCCTGTGTCCCAAGGCAGAGGCCCCTCCAGCTGGCAGTGTGTGGGCTGCTGCACTTGGCACCTGAGACACAACAGCACTGCCTAGGAAGGACAGGCAAATGAAGGAAGCTAGGAGGCTGGGAGGCTGGGACGGGGACCCTGGAGCAAAGCCTGCCCCACTTGTGGACACCTTCGCTGAGGGCTGCTGGGCCTTGGATTGCAGAGGGCGCAGCTCATCTCCTGCTCTCTCCTGCGCATCCCAAGAGCCTGAGGAAAGGCGGTGTGGGCAGCATGTAAGCCTGGCAGAGATCATGAGGGACAGAAAGTATTTATCCTGAGCAGCTAGGGGGGCTGTGACCCTGCATGTCCCCAGTGAAACTTTGAAATCTAGGCTGCAGCATTACCCAGATCTTCCTGGAGCAATGTCGCATAACATGGAGTCCATAGAGACAGCCATAGCTTCCTCCAGTTTGGTCCATGGCTCCAAAAGCTGCCCAAATGGTGGATCTTCTTGACTCAAAGCATTCGCCGGGCAAGGCTGGTGCACGCCCTGCTGCTCAGTTCTCATGCTGTCATCTTTTGGCCTGGCCAGCCCTCCCAAAGCCCAACTGCCTCTGGGGAAAGCTGCCGATCTGCAGGTGCAGCTGAGTCTAAGGTCTAGGCGGTCCCTGCCAAGGAACACTAGACACTGAACTCAAAGGATGGCCGCCACCAAATGCCTGCAGCCTCATCAGCTGTCAGTGTCGTTCCCTGAAGTTCTTACAGTGCTGCCCCTCCATGTGTGTGCCCTCATATGTCCCCTGAATGAACTAAAATGACTTTCCAAACGTAGAACTGGGCCTCTGACCATGGGAACTCCGAGCAAACTCCAAAGTCCAAATGCTGTCTGGTAGGCTGGGTCCAAAGAAGCCTGCATGCCATGCCCACCCTCCCTCCACACCCTCCCATCAGAAGGCAGCCGCTCTGCATACTAGAGAACAGTGCTCTCTGTAGCCTCTGAATGTGCGCACTGGTGTGTGTGTGTGTATGCGTGCTCACCTGGGCAAGGGGGCCGGGAGGGGCACACACTCTCTGGTACCTCTTCTTAGAAGGATACTAATTCCACCATGAGGGCTGGTCTCAGGCCCTCATCTAATCATCATTACCGCTCAAAGACCATCTCCCAATCCATCACTTGAGAGCTTAGGGCTTCACGACAGGAATCGGGAGTAGACAGCTGGGAAGATACTCCCCTTGGGGCCATCAGTGAGTAAAATCACTTTTCCTCCAGGGAGTATGGCCGGCAACGAAAGCAGCCACAGACAGGTAAGAGGGCCTGGGCATGTGGTAATCTGGGAAGACAGAAGCCACTGAGAGTGTGGGCTGGAACAGAGGTGGGAACAAGAGGCCAATGGGAATAGGTCCTACAAGAGGTGCCCAGCCCCAGCAAATGAACCCTTCAGGGAAACCTCGGCACTGGTTAGCTGAGTCCGCAACAGTCCTAAGATCTCAAAGTCAGTCAGGCATTCACAGAGTTGCAGTGAGAGAAAACTTTTATTTAGCAGTGAACTGATATAGGTTCCCACAGTTGAAAGTTCGGTTTCTTCATCTGATAGAACTTAAGAGGAGATCTAGTAGGGCTTGATCAAGGATGAGGCTTCAGAGTTCTTGTGCCTAAGATGGGCTAAGATGGGCAAACCACTCTGGCACTCTTTTTGGCAGATAAAATATTTGAATTTCAGTGCACTGTGGCCAGCCTACCCATGATGGAACATGGATGTGTAAAGTTGGGCAGGGCAGGCAGGGGACAGCAGACCCCTGCTGTGGCCTGGCTGCTGCCACACTAGTCAACTAGGAGTCATAGGCTGCCTCAAAGAAACAGAGGATGGTTAACAATTATAAACCCAACTAGTCAGGAAAGAAAAGTACCTCCCCCCTCCCTCTCCCAACTCCAAGGGACTTGGTGTATCTGGTAGATCCCTTGGCCACACAGACCTCATGGGTCTGTCTTCATCCCCACCTTCCCCTCAGGGCTGGGGATGGAAGTCCGGATGGTCCTGTAGGTCATCCAAGCCACACTCCTCAGGAACCAGCAAGTAATTCCTTTCATCCACCTCGAATGCAGTTCGGACCTGCTGGGAGAAGGGGGGACAAGGTGAGATCCTGTGCCAAGAGTCCCTGGGCTGATGTCAAGCCAGCAAGGCTCTGAGAAGTGCCTTGGTGACAGGAGCCTGCAAGCTCCTGGGTCTGTGTCTGACCCCATCTTCCCCAGCTTCTGGGCAGCCATATCTAGCCAAAGCCCCACCCTAGGGCCTGTACTCGGCCCCTTCCGTGTTGACCCTGACTTGCTGTGGCTTGGCCCATTTTAACAAAGTGGTAGGAGAGGTACCAGCCTACACAGGTGCGTGCAAAAGGACAGATGCAAAGGCTGCTTTCCAGGACCTTGTGCTGGACAAGGAGAGATACCCTGGACTCTGAAGGTGATGCAGAGCTTTAACAAATGGGACTCAATGGGATGGAGAGGACAGAGGGAACAGGCAGGTCGTCCTCAGTGAGCTGCTCCAAATGTCCCCACGCTTTCCTGCCTTGGACCACTGCACTGCTTTTTCCCAACTGAGCAACCTTCTGGAATCCTATGGCTGTTGAAGATGCCTAAACTCTTCCGTTCTCTTTTAGCTTACTGATTTTGTTTTGTTTTTGTTTTTCTGCCGTTGTTAGAAGATTTCTAATGCCAGAATGAAATATCTTTTGTAAGCACTGCTCAGCAATCACACTGACTATTGGTGGTTCCCACAGGGCCTGCTGGGACTTCACCTGGAACCTACCCCCTGTGTTACTTACTGCCATCTGGACTAGCTTCTGTCCTGGCAAGGTGGCCACTGCAGAGGATCCCCAAGGTACCTCATAGATGGCTACCAAGCACATTTACCAGGGGGAACTTTGGCTTTTTCTTTTCTTTTTTGTAGCATGCAGAAACACATCCCATACTATGCCCTAGGTTTCATAGCAGAACTAAGATCCACAAATCTAGAACGGGGCCAAGACTTGACCAATGAGCTCCACATTAAGAGCACGGCCTGGCCCCCTTTGCCCAGGTAACATATCATTGAGAGATAGGATTCATCGGGGCAGCTCACTTTTTCAAGGATGCTTGTGGGAGAATGGTTTTATTCAGCAGTGAGTGCTAACATCGTGTGAATAACTGCCCTCAAATTTATTGGGCTTTGAAGCCTGGCTTTCACATATGGAGCATGTTCCTAGGGTGTGCACCTTATGGGGAAGAGGCCCAGAATCCCTCTTGACCTGGGCTACAGTGTAGAGGAAAAAGCTGTACTGTACCTGAGGCTCAATGGATTCTTCCTCCAAGTGGTCTTGGTTGTGGGAGAGCCAAGTATCCACTTGAAGGAAAAGATGGTGAGGTGGGTTGCTTGGGTCTTGCCACAGCTGCACCTCATCCTCCACGGTGTCCAAGATGTTGAAATCTGATGTCGAATCCCAGAGAGACTCAGAGAAACAGCTAAGAGAGATCGTCTCTGGGTCCAGGTTGTACTCCCGAAGTGACCGGTCCAGGAACGACTGCAGTTGTTCCTCAGGAATAAACCTGTAAGAGAAGAAACTTGGTGCAGTGACATGGACCTAGAAATGGTGGCCCATGAGACCTTCTCCTGGTCCTCAGCAGGTTCTTGAAGCACATTTGATGTTGGTGTTAGACTTAAGTTGCTAAAGTAAAGGGAATTCAGATGTGGAGAGAAATTACAGTCACTTGTCTCAGTTGGTTTGATTTCTATTATGCGACTAGTCCTGCTTCCGTGACTGTGCTCTCCATTGCCATGTCATCCAAGTCTTTCCACCTGCTCGAAAACACACATGAGAGGAGCTGGTGGCACAGCAACAACCGCAAGATGCATTTCCTAACTCCAAATCTAGTGCTTTCTTCACAACCAAAAGCCTGAGCAAACTAGGCATTGATATAGATTTGGGAGCCTCACCCTAACTTTGGAATCTCCATTTTGAGCACCCTCTTCAGGTGGAATCTGATCATCAGGACAGTTAGAAAACATGGCACTAACCTCCTCCACACAGTGGGGTCACTGATTCTAAAATAAGGCCCAGAAGAAAAGCCAGAGAGTGGTGGGAAGCTGTCTCAAAGAGCTGGCATTCATTCAAAAACACTTACAGGGCCCCGAATACATGCTAAGCAATCCCTTAATTGCCAGTCTACTGTGATGACCAGGTTCCAGGGAAGTTGCAGAATGAGCCTGATGGTCCAGGAGTTACTCAGCTGTAGCCACTCAAGACTTCTCTACAGATAGGGCTTGGGGAATGAAACCAAGCGACTTCAAGGATCGCATGCGAACTCCCTAGCTTTGAGGCTTCCTTAGCTAGTCGCTTGTTTTTGTGAAGGCTTCTCCATTCCACTGATGGCTGCCCAGGCAGACACTGTATCTGCAGAGGCAGGGTGCTCAGTGGCTGCAGAGACAGATGGGTTGCTCTGAATGAGAGGCCTATGGGTGCCCCATGGGCAGGTCATGCACTGTCTCAGGTGTGGTAGCCTGCCATGAGGGGAAAGGCTGAATTCCAGCCTTTCCATCCACTTCTTACCTCAGGCTCTTTTCTCCCTGGGGCTCCCAGTTTTCATCTTGATAGGGGCCAGTGGGCTGTTGCTCAGCCAGTTCGTGGGCAGGAACCAGGGACTCGAGCTGCAGAAGTGTAACAGGGTTATTGTAGGTGGGCACAGACAGGCCAGGGTGGCCCTGCAGCAGCAGCTGTGCCACCTGGTTCCTCACCCCACCCTAACGTTAGTCTAGAAAGCGCTCCATACCCGGTCCTGCAGCGGCTGCTGCTCCTCCTCCCACGGTTCTTGCTCCTCCCACTGCTTTTGTTGTGGCTTTTCCCACTGGTCTTGCTCTTGCTCCTCCCACTGATTTTGCTGTGGCTCTTCCCACTGGTCTTGCTCTTGCTCCTCCCACTGATTTTGCTGTGGCTCTTCCCATTGGTCTTGCTCTTGCTCCTCCCACTG
>VMDO01020040.1:0-38380 GCA_007922755.1 Pedetes capensis | reverse complement strand
GGAGGCCATGCCTGTGGGGTGAGGCCATGGGGGGCCATGGCTATGAGGTGGGGCTGTGGGGGGCCATGGCTGTGAGGTAGGGCCATGAGGGAGGCCATGCCTGTGGGGTGAGGCCATGGGGGGCCATGGCTATGAGGTGGGGCCGTGGAGGGCCATGGCTGTGGGGTGAGGCCATCCGGGGCCATGGCTGTGGGGGGAGCTGTGGCTGCAAGGGTGGGGCCATGGGTGCTGGGGCAGCAGGGCTCTGTCCTCTGCTGCAGTCTTGCTTCAGCTGAGACTTCTGCACCTAGCTCCTGAGCACCTGCTGTGTGCACCCCTGGGCCCAGTGTAGGGGTGGGAACAAGCTGTTGAAACCCTCGGCCCTGGCCTGCAGCACTAACTTTGCGGGGTGCAGACCTGCCCACCCAGGACTCCAGAGGTGGTGCCAGGGGCCAGTCCCCAGCTCAGGACAGAGCCTCCGGAGCTTTCCCCTTGGGGAACAGAGCCCTTTGCCTAGAGGTCCCAAGCCAGAGTGCGTGGCAAGGGCCACGTCCCTGCAGCCTGGGCTCCAGCCTGGGGGCCAGCTGAGCATCCTAATGACCTGTCTCCCTTTCCTTCCCCTCATGCCTCCCAGTCCCACGGGAAGATGGTAAGCCCCCGCCCTTCTCCCCAGCTCCTCCCTCCCTGGCAGGCCAGGCTCCTCCCCTTCTCCTTGGCTTCTTCATAGTGGAAGCCATGGGGGTTCCTGATAAAAGACTGGCAGCACAGAAAGTGTGCGCCAAAGCCCCGTCCACCGTCTACCCCTGCAGAGCTTCTTGGGCTCTAACCTGTACCATCCTTTTCATTTTTCTCCCCCCACCCTGGCTCCTTTCCTTCCCTTCTCCTCCCCCTTCTCTTCCTCTGTCTCCAACACAAACCCCCAGCAGCCCACTGGAAGCCCCCCAGCTCGACCTTGGAGGGACAGCGCCACCTGCTGGCGTGGCCAGGCCCCCTAGGCCCATGGCCATCCCCCCAACCCTTTTGCCTTTTGTCTTACTTCAGAGAAGTGTGGTTCTCGGCATCCCTGTGAGGAAGTGAAGGCGGGCAGCGGGCTGGGAAGGGTCCTGGGCGAGCTCCAGGGGGCGCCCGCTCCCCAGGCCCCCGCCACAACCGCAGAGACTCGGGTTGAGGGGGCGCCCTGGGAGGGTGGGAGAGGAGTTGGGATGCCCTGCTCAAGGGTGGGATGTTCAGCCCCACACGTGCACATGTGCATGCAACAGAGCACACTGGCACGTAGGTGTGGGCGGGAGGGCAGAGAGACCCACATGCAGAATGCGGACACAGGCCAAGTGCACACGCGTGAGTGCCATGGGCACCCAGACACAGGCATGGTGCACACGCCTAGACACGTTCAATCACAAGGGCACACGCGTGCACGCGCACAGCAGCCCACTGGAATGCTCTGGCAAATGCATCACGCCCATTCTCAAGTGTGGAGGCGCCGGCACATGGGTGTGTCCCTGTGCACCCACACCGGTATGCGCGCTAAAGTGCTGGGAGGTGCGCGTACGTGCACGCCAGGGTCTGGAGCTGTGCCGGTTGCAAGCGGGTCCCCTGTCCCTACAGTGGTCCTATGGCTTCTACCTGATCCACCTCCAAGGGAAGCAGGGCTTCCAGTTCTTCTGCAAGACGGAGGACATGAAGAGGAAGTGGATGGAGCAGTTCGAGATGGCTATGTGAGTGGGGCCGCCAGGCTCGCGGTGGTGACCCTCGCTACCCGGGGTGGTGGGAGGCAGTTCCTTCACCCTGGGTACAGCCCGCTAGATGGCGTTTCCCTGCCTCCCCAGAGTCAGAGGGTCCCTCTGCTGGGACCCTGGAGGCCACAGGGCTGAGACTGGCTGCCACTGGACACCTGGGTCCTGGGTCCTCAGTGTTTGCGTTGTCTGGAAGCTCCGGAACGGCTTTCCTCCCTTGAGCCCTGGGGGGGGCACCCCGTGTGGAACAGGGAACACTAATGAGTGTGTTCCCCAGCCTGTCAGTTAAGGGGCAGATGGGGAATGAGCGTCAGTGCTTGGCCCAGGCAGAGGCTGCGGCCTCCCTGGCCTTTCCCACCAGGGAGATGCAGATGTGAGGAGGGCTGGGTTAGGGCAGAGCTGGGAGGATGCTGGGGATCAGATCAGAGCCCGGGGTGTCATGGTGGCAGCCTGCTGGCTTGGGTCCTGGCTGTGGGCAGCGCTGCCGCGTTTCTTCTTCTGCCCACCCATTTCTATGAGTCAAAACTTCCTCCCCGGCATTCTGTTGGGAACGATTTCAAGCGCCCACGGAAGCTGAAGACCGGCCCGGGAGCACCTCGCTCCTCACCATCAGGAGGCTGCTGCGTGCGCCTCTCCCCCCTTGCTTTGTGCCCAACGCTCTGTCCAGCCTTCTTGGGTTTGACAGTGCGTGAAGGCCAACCTGAGTCGCAGACCACAGAGCGTGACCCCAGCACACCTCAGGGCGCCCATGATAAGCCAGAGTCCAGCATTTGTTTAGATTTTGAAACATCAAGCTCCCAGTCAGTGAAGCACTGTGGTACGTCAGCGCTCCAGCTGCTCCGTGCCTCAATGGTTTGGTCTTCACCCAGTATTTTCTAGAGAATTCTGGTCATCCCTGGCTTAGCACTTGACCACCATGCTAAAACCTGTAAGAGACGCTGTGCTTCCCTGTGATGTTTCCAGATGAGACAAAGGGGAAAGCGTCCCCTTCCACGTAGATTTCAAGCAGGAAAGACCTGTCCTAGTGCTGAGTCCAGGACCTCATGATTTCTGGGTTTTTTCTGTCATACGTATACGTGCATATACCACACCGTCATCGTGGCACCCGAGAACTTTCTAACGCTAAACGTGAAGGAAAGAAGGAAACAGTAAGAACAACTGAATTTCAAAAAAGAACTTATGGCTACGTGTGTGAATGGTACACATGTATGAATCTATTGGCTCCAGTCCCACATGGAATGGCTGATACACTGATAATATTTCTTATGGGAAAAAAGTTCTCAGCACTCTATCAGCCTTCCAGAAGGGATTGTGGTCGGGTGCCAAGGTACCGCCGTATACGAATGTCAAGTACAGGTGTCCCTCATCCACAGGGATATGTTCCAAGACGCCCAGAGATGCCTAATATCACCAGAATACCGAAGCCTGTGTGTACAGTGTTTTTCCTCTACATACAGATCTGTGAGAAAGTTTAGTTCATCAATTAAGCATAGAAAGAGATTAACAACTAATCATGACATAGAATAATGCTGCAACGCAGTGTAATAAAGTTGCCAGCACCGCTCCTCTGTGCTTTGTGTATTGATCAAGTACACTAGGGGTTTCTTTTTTTGTGTGTGTGTGTGGTACTGGGGGTTGAACCCAGGGCCTCACGCTTGCATCCTTTGCAAGTGCTGGACCACTGAGCTGCACCCCCAGCCCTTTTTTTTTTCTACTTTTTGAGACAGGGTCTCACTAAATCACGCAGACTTCCTCTGGTCTCAAACTTGCGATCCTCCTGTCTCCGCCTCCCAAGCCACTGGGGTTACAGGTGTGCGCCACCGCGCCCGGCCACTAGGGGTTTCTTGAACACAAGCGCTGGCCTACCACGGCCATTCATCTAATAGTAGGTGATCACAGGCAGGCAGCGCATGCAGCGTGCATTGGCTGGATGGAGTTTTGACTTGTGTCCTGGATTGGAGCAAGGTTTCATCTTGCCACACCCAACAGGGCATAGGGTAAAACCTATGAGTTGTTCTTTCTGGAACTTTCCATGTAGTATTTTCAGACCACGGTAGACCTGGGGTAGCTGAAACTTCGGAAAGCGAGCTCACAGATGGGGGGGACAATGGGATACACTAGCCGAGATTGACAGATGCCTACACCTGCCCACTCCCAGGCCTTTTCAAGATGCTATAGTCTCCCTCTCACCCAGCAGGCTCTCCCCTGCCGGTACAGCGTGGCTAAAAGCTTCCGCGCCGGCCCTTGCTCCACTAGCAGGTGTCGGGGGAAGCCGGGCTCGGCATCTGGCTCCTTGGCTGTGTAGCCGGGGTCCTGACTCAGCTGTCCTCGCTTCGGCAGGCTCAGGGAGCCTGGTCATGCAGTCCCTGCCCTCCCTCCCCCCAGGTCGAACATCAAGCCAGACAAGGCCAACGCCAACCACCACAGCTTCCAGATGTACACGTTCGACAAGACCACCAACTGTAAAGCCTGTAAGATGTTCCTCAGGTGAGGCGCCCCGCCTCCAGGCCACGCGAGCCGAGGGCTCGGCAGCCGCCGTGTCCACTGGCCAGCCGCCGACCTCCCCCTCTGACGCTGTGTGAGGCTCCAAGGAACGAGGGGAGTGCCCACCAAGTCAGGCCAGCCTGTGTCCTGGGAGTGTGGGGTCCAGCTGGAGGGGTGTCCAGCGTCACTGTGGTGGGAGGGTGCCAGGCCAGGGAGGTGAGGAGGGGAGAAGGGAGGGACGGGCTCTAGAGCCGCAGAGCTTTGAGGGACAGATGCTCCACCTAGGGCGGATAACCGTCAGACGGGCAGAGGGATGAGGGGTGGGTGCTCTGACAGCATCTGAGCATGTGCGGAGCTGGGGTCAGCCTCGGCCTCACCTCCCACCCTTCCCCACACAGGGGCACCTTCTACCAGGGCTACCTGTGCACCAGGTGCGGTGTTGGGGCGCACAAGGAGTGTCTGGAGGCGATGCCTCCCTGCAAGATCAGTGAGTACCGACCTGCACGTGGGCAGGAGCCCCAGCCAGCTCTGTGTCCCGGAGCCGCCTGCCACATCTGCCCATTACCACCTTCCTGGTTCCCAGCCTTACGGTGGAGCTGGATGCTGAGCCAAGGCTCAGCAGGGAGGAAGTGTAGCGGGGCGGGGCTCCCTCCCAAAGCCTTGGCTCCCCATTGCTACTGGAGGACTTTGTAGTTCCTCTCTTGTTACCCCTGTCCCATTTCAGGGGTCTGCCCCTAGATTATGCACCCCCAAAACAAGAATGCAGGACACCCTTGGTAGGTGCACAGAGGTTTCTGACCACAGACACCTGTCCCAAGTGTCTGCTAACCATCGGCAGTCACAGCCGTGTTAGTGAGTGGCTCCCGTGCACACCCATGTGCAGTCCCGCGTGTGCACACACTCAGGACATGTACAGCGCCCCATCTCACCACGCCCATTTGTCAGGTGGACAGCTGGAGGCTCCAGAAGGGCCACTGATTGAGTCTTGTGGGCCCAGACCCCTGGAAGCCCCCCAAAGCATTTGATTTGGGTTATGCACTTGGGGTTTGGCAGAGGGGGGGCCCAGCCTGGGGCAGCTGGATAGCAGCTGAAAGCCTGTGTCAGTCCTGGGAGCTTCTGGGGCCTTGCTGGGTGCTAAGACTGAGTAGGGTCAGGCACCACAGCTTCCTCCTCCTCCTGCTTCTCCTCCTCTTCCTCCTCTTCCACTTCCTCCTCCTCCTCTTCTTCCTCTTCCTCTTCCTCCTCCTCCTCCTCTTCCTCCCCCTCCTCTTCCTCCTCCTCCTGCTTCTCCTCCTCCTCCTCCTCCTCCTCATCTCTTTTCCTGGTGCTAGGGTGGAGCTCAGGGCCTTACCCATGCTAGGCAGGTGCTCTACCCCTGAGCTGTACCCCAGCCCCAAACTTCTTCTGACTGCGCAGACAGGAGCATTGACCAAGTCTCGGGGATACTCAGTGTGAGGCATGGGGGACCTGCTGAGCACCAGGCCCGCCCCATGTGCTTCAGGTGGGTGGCCAAGTCCTTCTCATCCCCTGGGGGACAGTGCCGCGTCATACTGCAAGTTACACGCAGGGAACTGCACTCGGGGAAGGTGCCTTGTTCCAAGGTCCGGGGCCGGTGAGGGGCGATGAGATTCTTAGCCTGGCAGGCCGGCTTCCTGTGGTGGAGACCAGGACCCTTGAGCTTGGCGTGGTTGGGGGGTCACCGCTCTGCTGCCAGGCATGTGCTGTCACTTTGATCTCCAGGATGAGCCTGGTAGGTGCCATGTCACCTCTGTCATTAGCCCCAACGATTGAGGCTGGGCTTGACACGCTCACTCAGTGCCTACTGGTGGAGCCTCTGTGCACTGAAGGGTCTGCCATGTCTCTGTGTCTCTGGGCCTTCTGTCTCTCCCACCCTCCTGGAAGACAGAAAGCAAGACACACCGGCTTGTCACCACGAGATCCTGCAGCCCAGAATATATTTTGAGCAATACACTTAGATCAGTAATTGACTCACTGATTTCTGTGGGGGCTGCTGGCCCAGTGCCCTGAGCCGCAGATGGCTCGGCAGGTCACCCAGACTCCTTGTCTTCACCACAGCCTCCTGTGGCCACATCTGGATCCCAGCAGCCTGTGGAGGCCCCTCCCAGCTGGAAGGCTGCACCTTGTGCTCCAGCCACGGACGAGGCTTTTCTGATTTGCTGGTCAAAATCGCCCTCTTGTGGCCATGCGCCCCTCACACAAGGCCACTGGCCACAGTTACTTCTCGCTTTTTATTTTTTCTCTGCTTCTGAATTATCAAAAACTCGGAAGGGGGGGAAAAAAAAGGAGAAATGAAAAAATAATCATGGCTGGGCACGGTGGTGCACGCCTGTAATCCCAGCGGCTCAGGAGGTGGAGACAGGAGGATCACAAGTTTGAGACCAGAGGCAGTCTGTATAACTTAGCAAGACCCTGTCTCAAAAAGTGAAAAAAATGGGCTGAGGGTGCAGCTCAGTGGTTCAGCACTTGCAGAGCATGCAGGCGCGAGGCCCTGGGTTCAACCCCCAGTACCACCAACAAAGAAAAAAAATCATGGTATAACCCATGGTTGCCTATGACTGTCATTACATGCTGATTAAAATTATGATTTTTTGTTTATTTTGTTCCGTAAAATGTTTAAGGAGGTAGAAGTATAAGCAATACTGATTTGATAGTTGCACAAGGGGTGTATCTGCTGACTTATTCCTCAGTACCCCACCAACATGTGTAAATAAAATACTAATTAAAAAGTAAATGAAATAAAGAAGAAAATAAACATGAACTATGAACTTACCTAGGCATGAGCAAAGGCAAGGTTTTAGTACAGTTGAGGCATTTTTTTTCTTGCGATTATTAGATACTCCGTGCCTGCAGCCGTAGCCCTGTGGCATCCGATCCCATCAGATCTCGGAAGCTAAGCAGGGTCCGGCCTGGTTAATACTGGATGGGAGACCGCCTGGGAACACCAGGTGCTGTAGGCTTGGGACACGGACCCGGCAACCCACTCCCAAAAATAAATCCACCATTGAAAACCCTATGAACAGCAGAGAAGCACTGACAATAGCATTTCCCCTGTTGTATGTAGGGTCACTATGAGTCGAATACCAACTCGATGGCACCTGACAACAACAACAATAATTTCCCATAGAACATGCAGATAAATGTAATGCAGAAAGAACGAAAAGAAAAGCAGCTCATGATTCCTCCAGCCAGGGACAGGCACTAGTAGGCACAGAGGGCGTTTTCCCTCCTCTTGCAGACCCACCTGCCTGCCCCACCCCATCTCCTTATGATTTCATTTTCCTCTTGGCATGTCTTCAGGAGCCGGGCAGGTGGGCAGGTTCAGCTCTGTTAAAGGTCGGAGTGGGCATCAGTCTTCTCACTTCCTCAAACCCCGGGTGGGCCCCAGGCATTGTTTCAGGGGCCTGTGACTCCCCTGAGGCTGTGTCCTGGGTCCCTTACCTCTCTTCTGGGTGACACTGTCCCTGTCCTCCCCAGGAGCGTGCCCATTTCTTTCTCTGTGGCCCAGGCTTTGGGCTCTGGGCAGCGTTCCTCTGGCTTTGGTCAGCCTCCGCCTCAGGGCCGTGCCCAGGGCTGACACCAAGGCAGGTGGACTGTGTGGCCCTCACAGGGCCCTAGGATGCCCTTCCGACAGCCCTGCCAGGGGGAGGCCTTTCTCGGAGGGACCTTGTTGCCCACCTGCGCTGCCCAGGTCTGCTGCGTTATTGCCACGTCCAGGGTCTGTGGTGCGCGTCCGGGGCAGTCTGCGGCCGCTCACGTCAGAGGCGCTGAGGTTCTGCCGGCCCCAGGCATTCGCTGCTGTCCTCATTTTGACTGGTGATGAGGTGGCAGCTCAACTTGGCAGATGGCTGGGGAGATCTTGTCCCCTGTCTGACAAGTTGACACGGCCCTGTGTCCTTGAGCGTGCTGGCACCTGGGTGTCTCGGAGGAGGGTGGCCAGGGGGCCCATGTGCGCCCCCTCGTTACCACTCACCGTGGCAGGCATCACTAATTAATTGTGGAATTCTCCCCGGGAGCCCCAGGGCCCATCCAGTAACCCAGGCAGCTGCCGCCATTGAGACAGAGCTGGCCCCGGCCGGAAAGCCTGGGCTCTCCTGGGCCTGAGTCGCCCCCGTGAGCTTCCCCAATCCAGAGCTTAGAATTTGCTGTCAGAGCAGCGGAGAGATTTTGGCAGCCTTGAACCCAGGTCCGCGTCTCCAGACGCTGCTGTGACAGAGCGGCCTGGCGGCTCGCCACTGGGTGTGAGTGCGAGTGCCACGGGGGTCTGGGTGTCACGGCTTCTGCTCTGACCCCTGGTTCACTTCCTTTGCAGCTTCTCCTGCAGACCTGGTAAGTCTGCCCCTCCTCCCCTCCCCTGGGGACGTGCCAGCTTGAAAGTGGGCCCCCATGCATGGCCCCCTTGGAACCTGCTAGCTGGGGTCGTGTCCCCACAGCTCATCTATTTTGCTTACCCAGGGCTTGCTGGAGCTGGGCCTGCAGTCCTGTGACCTGTGCAGCCCTCTGCCCTAGACATGTGCTAGGCACAGAGCCCTCTGTTTAGCTGATGGGGTCCCAGACTGAGGCTCAGGGGTGGTCAGGGCAGGCTTCCTGGAAGAGGTGGAAGTTCATGTTAAGGGGTTAGAGATCTGAAGGCACAGGGTGGTGATGGAAATTGTGTCATAAATGCCTGTGGGTGGCCAGGATATGTCCCTGCCTCTTGGCTCCCCACCTTGCTCTCCCCTGGGCGGGGGGCAGGGGGCAAAGGTCACAGAGAACCTTTCCTTATCACTGTCCTTGTCCTCCCAGGATGCCTCAGGAGCGGGACCAGGTGAGTGTGTTGAACTTGGCCCCCCTCTGCTGTTGTCCACAACAGTGGACACCCTGGGAGCCACACGTGGGCCTGGCCTAGTGGCTGCCACTTTGCCCAGACCTCTTCTGCTCCAGGCTCTCAGAATGCATGTCACCCTTGGGCCCTGTCTCCCTCCTTCCTCTCCCGCCTCCACAGCTGCCTCCTTAGGGCCTGGCCTCGTTCTGATCAGGCGGCACTGTGGGGGGGGCCAGGGCCCGCCTGCAGGGGCGGGGCCACAGAGCTGCTGCTAGAGACCCCGAGGGCAGGAAGCAAAGCCCCCCGCTGCCGTCACACCTTCTCTGTCTTCTGCTCCACCTCTGCTGTGCATTGTCCAGCTGTGCAATGCTGTGCATTGTCCAGTAGGGCTTGGCCGTCGAACGTGGAGGGCTGAAGGCTTCGGCGTCTGCGGAAATTTCAGTACAGCTCATGCCATGCTGAATAAAGTCTAAACTTTATCAGGGAAAACCAAAAAAAAAACCCAAAACGTTGCTGCTGCTGGGCCACAGTGTCATGAGCCACAGGGTCGGTGACCAGGTCCGGCAAGACATGGCTCCATGGCTTCCTTGAGTGCCCCAGGGCTGGACTGGGCTGGATCCAAACAGAGCTCCTTGGGAGAGTGGGCTCCAATTCTTTATTTTATTTTATTATATATATGTTTTTTTTGAGGTGCTGGGAGTTGAACCCAGGGCCTCATGCCTGCATGCTCTGCAAGTGCTGGACCACTGAGCTGCACCCTCAGCCCAACTTTTTTACTTTTTGAGACAGGGTCTCCCTAAGTTACGCAGACTGGTCTCGAACTTGCGATCCTCCTGCCTCCGCCTCCCAAATCACTGGGATTACAGGTGTGAGCCACCACGCCCGGCTTTGGGCTCCGATTCTTTGAGGGTTCAGCCAGCACCCCCATTTCAGTCCTGGACCTCCTTCTGAACAGTGGTGTGGCCTTTGGCAAGTCAGCATCACCCCATTTCTAACACAAGAGTCCCCGGCCTCTGCGTCACACTTAAGTCACAGATCCGAGCAGGATCTGGGAGGAAACACAGAAAGCGCCATCCAAAAATAAGTAGCTGTTCCTGTAGAGTCCCTGGGGTCTGTTCGTTGCATAAGTAGCTCACAGTGTCGATGGAAAAGACACAGGACCTGCCTGGGAAGGGCGGAGGAGGGTGACACGGGCTCCTGTGTCCCCACGTTAGGGGAGAGGTGTCTCCAAAGAGCTCCCTGAGATCAGAAAAGGCCAATGGTGGGGTGGGTGGCTGGTGGGACGCTGTCCCGAGCGAGCTGACCCCTCCCCCTTCTTATCCGTAGGACCTAAGATGGTGGCCGTGCAGAACTACCACGGCAGCCCGGCCCCTCCCGGGAAGCCCGTGCTGACCTTCCAGTCTGGGGATGTGATCGAGCTGCTGCGAGGTGACCCCGAGTCCCCGTGGTGGGAGGTGGGTCCTGGACCCTGGGGGGTGGACGGATGCGTGGGGGGTTGGGGGCAGAGACCATGGGACGGGGGTGGGGGACTGGCCACTGCAGCCTTCCTGCTTTCCACGTGCCTTGCCTCGGTGGGCCCTCCCCTCATTCTATCTCGACCACACCATGCCCCCCACTCCCGCTTGAGGTCAGCAAGGTGTCACACCACTGGGGGGTGACCCTCGCTATGCTTGGCACTGGGGGACAGTCACGGCCCAGGCCTACCACGGCCTGCCCCAGGAGGTCTTGTCTGATGGGAGGGGGATGAACACCGGCCTGATGGCGTCCTCGAGACCTGGTTGACAGTTCTGACCCAGGAACGTACTGCTCCAGGTTCAAGGCCCAGAAAGCGGAACCTCAGCACCACCGCCCCGGGCACCGCGCCCAGGTCCCAGGGCTCAGGGAGCCGAGGGCTGGGGACTCGTGCGCGGCAGCCTTTTCTACTCTTGTCTCAGGTCTTTACCACCATGTCATGGCTTTATTGAAGCAGCCTGGACCGTCTCAGAACAGGTCACCCAGAGGGGGCCCACATGACCTCTGCTCTGCTGGTCTCCATCCTGCCCCATCTCCCATCCACCTGGTCCCCTCCCCAGCTGTCACTTGTTTCTTGGGTGGCCTTGTTGTTGTTGTTGTTAGGGGCCGTCGAGTCGAGTCTGACTCATAGCAACCCTCATAGGGTTTTCAATGGCTGATTGTTTCGGGATTGCCCTGGGAGTGGGTTGCCACGTCCTTCTCCCATTTTGCAGTGCTGGGAATCGAACTCGGGACCTCAGAGACTGCAGAGCAGTGCTCTACCAACTGAGCTAAATCCCAGCCTTGGGTGGCCTTACAGACGCTTTACTGACATACTGGGGCTCAGTGCTTCCTCTAGAGTAGGGACACCCTTACCTCCCCACCTCAGGTGGTTATGTGGCCTCCTGAGGTCACGGCAGAATGTGACACTCATTCAGGACCTGGATTCACATAGCCAGCCTCACGCACCTCCGGGTCCTCTCTTCCTCCAGGGCCGGCTGCTGCAAACCCGGAAGTCCGGGTATTTCCCCAGCTCATCTGTGAAGCCCTGCCCGGTAGACGGAAGGGTGAGTCCGTTCCCCCTGTGCTTCCAGCCCGGCTGACCCACCAGCTCGTTTGAATGGCCTTGCTCAGTGGCTGCAGTGAGCCACCCCAGTGAGGGGCGCTGGAGAGCCGTCCTCAGGTCCAGGCTCAGGATGGGGCTAAGCTGCCCGTGGGCGTCCGCATAGCAGGAGTGGATGGGGACCTGCTGCCCCCTGTACAGGTGGGGCCTGAGCAGCCCAAGGGAGGAGGGAGCTTCCCAGACCCAAGGGGTCAAAGCTGGGCTTTGTGATGTTTTGGGAAAGGCCCTGTGGTGCCTCACTGATTGCTGTGGAGCACATTCTAGGCTCTTACCCTAGGCCCCAAGCCGCCAGCCCTAAGTAAATTGCCCAAAGACATCCACGGGCAAAGTAGAACTTCTCCCTGAACGGAGGCAGGGCCCCAGTGGCCCCATGGGACCCCACTGGCCTTGAGCCCTTCCTGGCCCAGCTGCTCTATTGAAGGAGAACATGATAAATACTCGGGGTTCTTTGGACAGAGGTTAGGGGCCACAGAAGAGGAGGACAGATGCCACTAACTCACTGGGCAGCCCATGGCAGGGCTTCCCCCCTCCTGGGCCTCAGTTTCTCTATCTGTATGGTGTATGGCGTGAGGAGGGGGATAGGTAGTTTCTGAGACCCCGCCCACGGTCCAAGGAGGCCAGGGTTGGGACTGTGGGCAGGTAGGACACAGGCCCTGGGAGTATAGTGCCTCCTGGGCACGGCTCAGCCCTCCAGCCGCTGCCAGGGATTCCCCGCAGCCTCCGGCATCCCCTCCCAGGATTACATGCACTGCTGGTCAGTGGCTCCCTCATTCATTCCTTCAGTCAGTGGCTCAATCATTTGTTCAACCAAACCACCGGACCATCTACTCAGAGGGTGCCTCACTGTTCAGGGGCGCCGGGGCTAAGTCCACAGATGCCCTGGTCCAGTGCCGACAGTGCTGGGCCTAGGGTTGGGTCACTGACAGGCTCCCCGACTCTCTGTCCTGTGGACGGTCCCCGGGGATATTAACACTTGTGTGCTCTACCCCCAGCCACCCGTCAGCCGGCCGCTGTCCCGGGGAATCGACTACACTGCATACCCCTGGTGAGTGGAGTGTGGGTTGTGGGTCACAGACGTGGGCCTTTGGTGGCCCTTTGTGGGGGTGTGGCCCCACCACCCTGTGGGCAGGCTTGGGGCACAGGTGGAGGCCCAAGGCCCCTCACCTGCTTCCTTGTCTCCAAAACACATCCACAGGTGCTAAGATTGGGGGACAAAGCCCTTCTTTACACAGTAGAACTTCATCACACGTGGAAACATGGTCTATTTACGGTCAACATCATCATTACTTTTTTGGTGTGTGTGTGTTACTGGGGGTTGGACCCAGGCCCTCGCGCCTGCATGCTCTGCAAGTGCTGGACCACTGAGCTGCACCCTCAGCCCATGTTTTTACTTTTTGAGATAGGGTCTTGCTGAGTTAAGCAGACTGCCTCTGGTCTCAAACTTGCGATCCTCCTGCCTCCAGCTCCCGAGCCGCTAGGATTACAGGCATGCGCCACCGCGCCTGGCCATCATAATTTATTTACACACGTGGTTGGTGAAAGCAGTGAGGCTGGCTGATGACACAGATGAGGGCGGGTGTTGTGGGTGGAGTCCCAGGTGTATACACCCTCGGGGTTGCTCATTCTGCCCCTGCCGGGTCAGGCATCTGGAAGAATGCTCTGCTTTTGTAGCTGTGCAGCTGCCATGCACTGCCCCGCTGTGCCCACACTGGCAGCTCCCGTGCAGCAACCTCTGCCCTTGGGATGTGTAATTTAGGGCTCATCTCTAAAGCCATCCCAGGATCCCCAGGCCCCATTATGATATATCTGCGAGGCCTTCCATGTTCCCAGCCCCTCAGCCCCCACCACCCCATCCATCTTCCTGAGAACCTCCCCAGGCGGCTGCTGCGTTGTCCAACCCTCACTGCCCTGCGCATGGCCAGCGATCGGTCACAGGGTTTGTACTCAATGGCAGCACAGACAGCCATTTAACTTTTTTTTTTTTTTTTTGCGGTACTGGGGATTGAACCCAGGGCCTCGCACCTGCATGCTCTGCAAGTGCTGGACCACTGAGCTGCACCCCCAGCCCATTTTTTTACTTTTTGAGACAGGGTCTCACTAAGTTATGCAGACTGCCTCTGGTCTCGAACCTGTGATCCTCCTGCCTCTGCCTCCCCAGCCACTGGGATTACAGGCGTGCGCCACCGCACCCGGCCCATTTAACTTTTTAATGCCGATTCCCCCTTGGTCACAGTTACAAGAGTCCTGACTCGTCCTGACAGGCAGGGCCACGTGGTGGCAGATGTTGGTGGGGAAGACGGCCTCGTCTGCTCAGGGTCTGCCTCATTTCAGCAGAGACAGCAGGAAAGCCTTGACTCTGAAGTCTGTTCGGAAGTCAATGCAGCGCTGGCCCTCCCTGGCCGGCCTCCCCAGAACACCTGCATAAGCAGTCACGTCATTACTGCTTCTCGAATGGTGACAAGTAATCGTTAGAACACTGTGATCAAGGGAGCGCTTATGTTACGCTGAGCCTCACCTGCAAGCCCTCGGGTCTGTAGAGCTGAGAGCAGCCCCTGTGGCCGTGGGGCTCCCTTTTGCTCATCCCTGCCCTGTGGCATCTTTATTGAGCCCCACTGTGGGCTGGGCTTGGCTGCTGGGCCCACCCCCGTCAGGCCTGTCTTCCTACGGACACATTTCCTCCTCTGCGCCCGTGGAACATGAAGGCTCAGACGAGGAACACAGAGCCCTTGCCGGGTGCCCCATACAGGGGCCACCAGCCCCTTGCTGATGAGGCCATCGCTCTGGTTTCCCCGGCCCTAGGTTTGCAGGCAACATGGAGAGGCAGCAGACGGACAACCTGCTCAAGGCCCACGCCAGCGGGACCTATCTCATCAGGGAGCGGCCCGCCGAGGCCGAGCGCTTCGCCATAAGCATCAAGTGAGTGGCAGGCCTGGGGCCAGGCGCCCCTCCTCCTGGGTTGTGGGGCCCCTCATCCCATCCCTGTCCTATTGGGCACGCTGGGTGGGGCCCGCACACTGGAGACGAGAGGGGAAGTGAGAATGAGTGCTGGGCATCGGGGGCTCCCTGGGTGTGCTGGGCGCAGCCTGTGGCCCAGACCGGCACAGGTGCTCCATGGCTGTGGTACCGCGGGCCAAGCCGCCCTGAGGGCTGGTTGGGACATTTTCAGGGGCAGGGGAGGTGCTGCCATGGATGGCCCGGCGGCCCCTCTGGTGGGTCTCAGAGCAAGTAGGATCATCATGCCACTTCGTGGCAGCTGGGGGCGCTCAGAGAACTGTCATGGTAGCAGTGGCCTTGCAGCGTGGGCTAATGGCCCTCGGTCTGGGTGTCCTGCCCCGTGCTCTCTCCCTGGAAGCTTCTCTGTGTGAGTCTGCAGTTGGACTCTTCCAGAGACAAGCTCTGGTGTTCATCCCTTTGGCCCGGGACACCCATGGACAGGCGTCTCAGGCCAGTTGATGAGAAGCCACAGGCCGGTGACTAGGGTGCTCTGCTCTGCTGTGACCTCAGTGGGTTGGGAATCCCAAACTAGGTGGTCTGTGGCCAAGGAAGGCCATCTCTGCTCTGCTGGGAAGGGCAGGCCCTATGACCTGGCCTGGTACCTGCAGTGGATCCACCTGGGCACTCTGGTGGCAAGTGACAGGCACCAGCACAGTCCAAGAGAGAAGGGATTTTCTGTGGGGTATGGCAAGGCCTCCTGGCCCCGAGGAGAGATGTGGGTCCAGCTCAGCAGAACCACCCCAGTTCCTGAACACACCACCCCTCCAATCTCAGCTTTCTGTGGCCTCTTCCTTGGGCACAAGCTTCCTCCCTCCAGCAGCCAGGAGCACGTGGTCTGCCTTGAGCAGGTGCAGACAGCCAGCGCGTGGCGAGGGGTGCAGATGGACACCATGCCACATCTAGGGCCACTGTACAAGACAGCTGCTGAAGGATTCTAGGGGACGGAGGGGTGGAGGCAGAGATCTGAGGATCTAGAAGGAGCCAGAACTGAGGGGGAGGCCCCAAATCCCCCACTTTAGGCAGAACAAACACTACGAGGGCTCCTCACCTTTCTAGGAGGCCCCTCAAGTGTTTGAGGCTTGAAATGAAAGCACTGGTTGTAGACTACAAAGGACAAGTGACCAGGGCCTACCAGGTGGCAGCTGGCATGAACTGGCGGCCTATTAGGAGGGACCTGCTCTCTGTAGAGGTGCTGTGGGTAGTGGGAGTACCTTACAGTGTGTGGCACTGTGCAAGAGTGGCCTTCTGCAGAGGTGGCCTTGGCCCTGTGAGGACTGTGGATGACCTGTGGGTCCAAGTGCAGGTCTATGGCCCAGGCCAGAACTCGTGACAAGCAGTAAAATTGCAAGGACATTGCCCATCTGATAGGAATTCCCAGGGCATCGTGTGTGTGCCTGGCCTGCAGGGCACCTGAGCAGAGGTCAAGACTGGCCTGATCCATAGTAGCTTGGGGGTGGAGTGCATATGCTCAAAGTACATGTGAAGTCTAGGAGACCATGAGATGGGTGCTCTGGAGGGCCCCGTGGAACAGGAGAGTAGCCAATAGGGCAGTCATTTGTTTATTAGCTGTTTTTAGATGAACTTATTTCCGGGTGTTAAACCAACCTTGCATTCCTGGATGTCTCCTCCATCACCCCCCACTCCCACCCTTTGTTGTGGTATAAAGCCTTTTCATTTGTCCAGCTCTTGGAGAGATATACACAGGGTTCCTATACCCATAGTTACTGGAAATATTAGCTGTAGTTTCTGCTCTGATGTCTCTGGCCTTGGTGACCACTGGCATGGGCTGGAATGGCATTTGGGGAGGAATGCAGGTTCTCCAGGTCTGGCATACTTGTACTGAGGCCTGAAGATGGTGGAACAGAGACCAGTGTTCCGGGACAGGATAGCCAGATCCAAGACCTGGTGGGCTTGTGCCTGGTGCCTCTGGAGAGCAGCCTTGGTGGGTGTTAGGAACTGATCTCAGGGCTGGGCCTAGGAAGAAAGGGGATCTCCCAGTGCCCAGGGCCGACGAGCAAAAGCCCAAGACAAGAGGTGGCGGCAGGAGCTCTGCTGGAGAGTGAGGAGGAACTGAGCCCAGGCGTGTGGGCCTCAAGCAGGCAGAGGGCAGTGAGCAGACAGGTAACCAGGTCACTGCCCAAGTGAGGAAAGCCGAGGACTGGAAAGTCAGAAGGCCAGCAGGGAGCAGCTGCAGCTGCAATCTCCAGTCTCAGAGCTGAGGTCAGGGTCCTTACTCCCGTAAGTCAGAAGTGAGCCTGGACTCGGGGGGTGCCAGGGGCCAGATGGCCCTCCCACCGTGACCACTGGGCCACGTGTTTGCCCAGGTTCAATGACGAGGTGAAGCATATCAAGGTGGTGGAGAAGGACAACTGGATCCACATCACAGAAGCCAAGAAGTTCGAGAGCCTCCTGGTAGGTGCCTCTGTGGCTCCAGCTGGAGACACCTGGTGGTGGTTGTTGTCAGGTGCCGTCGAGTCGGTATCCGTCGCTCTGTACAACAGGGGAAACACTATTGTCAGTGCTTCTCTGCTGTTCATAGGGTTTTCAATGGCAGATTGAGTTTTGGGAGGGGGTTGCTGGGTCCTTCTCCCAAGCCTACAGCTTCTGGTGTTCCCAGGCGGTCTCCCATCCAGGGACTAACCAGGCCCGACCCTGCTTAGCTTCTGAGATCTGACGGGATCGGATGCCATGGGGCTACAGCTGCAGGCGTAGAGATCTGGTGGCTGCCCAAATCCCCAACCCCAGCCTCTAAGGCCAGGTGCTCCCCAGTCTGTTGTCCACTGGCCCATCCACTCTTCCTAGGGAGGAACGATTCTTCCCAGTGTGGGCAAGATCTGGGAGACCTGGTTTGTAAGGCACCTGAGGACACTCGGGGCCATGTTGCAACCCTGTGTTAGGACTTGCAGCTCCTAAAGTGTACGTGGCAGCTTGATCGTGGGGGGCAGCAAGGGGTTCCAAAGCCCTCTCATGCTGTCTAGTGCAAGAGCAGAGATTGAGCCTCAGTGGGGCTTCGTGTCACAGACACGTGGCTTCCCTTTCCACGCTACCTCCGCGGGGTCTAGCCCAGTCAGAAGGCAGTTCAAGACATAGTTCTCAAACAGCCAGCCTGCACTATTGGGCAAGTTCCCACGGGCGCCTCTGTCCACGTGGCACACCATGGTTCACACTGACCTTTAAAGCTGAAGCACCGGCTGTCCTGTACCACGCCTTTGGGCAGCCTTCGAGGTGACCAACATTTGCCATTGCTGAATCCTGTCTCCCTGGCCACTGGCTGCTTGGCATTTGCAGGTGTGCCCTACTTTCTAGAAGCTTGTCCCCAGGCCGGACATGCTGTATACAGCCTCTCTCCATTATAGAAGGTGTTGCGGTCAGCAGCGTGTTGGTCCAGCTCGGCATACTGAGACAATTTCCCCCAGAAATATTTTGTAGCATAGCTCCTAGGTTAGACGTCTTGGAGACCCTGATCGCGCCCCTCAGGCTGACCTTGAGGGGTGAGGGGCTCCTGGCTTGGACACAGCAGTGGGTGAGTGTGTGCCCTGCCCCCTGCAGGAGCTGGTGGAGTACTACCAGTGCCACTCGCTAAAGGAGAGCTTCAAGCAGCTGGACACCACGCTGAAGTTCCCCTACAAGTCTCGGGAGCGCGCCGCCTCCAGGGCCTCCAGCCGCTCCCCAGGTAACTAACGCGAGTGATCAGAGCTGGCTGGCTGGGCTGCCACACACCAAAATGCCCACTGCCACTGTCCTCACACCTCAGCTGGGGGTCCTGTCCCCCTCAGAGCATGGCCTGGGCCCTTCCTATCTGTCACAGCTAGCCCGTGGCCCCTTCCCTCGTCACGAGACAGATGGGGACCCCGCACCTACTCTGCCTTGCTGCTGTGTTTAGCACCCAAGGCCGGAGCCCAGTGTGGGGGGTCCAGGCTGAGACCCACAGACTTAGAGTTGCCCTCGGATTCCTCCAGGCCTGGCTCCGGGAGGCTGCTAGCACAGGGCGCCCCAAGGCCCAGAGCAGGGATGTAATTGGGAACAAGGGTGGAGGCCGGCCCAGAGCATTCGGCTTCCAGCCCAGGGCTCTGTCCTCTGAGTGCCCACGTCCTCCAGCCTGCAGGGACAGCGGGCCTCTTGGGTGCCCTTGGCCTGGGCCAGGCGAGGGCGGGGCCTGGGCCAGGCGAGGGCGGGGCCTGGGCCAGGTGAGGGCGGGGCCTGGGCCAGGTGAGGGCGGGGCCTGGGCCAGGCGAGGGCGGGGCCTGGGCCAGGTGAGGGCGGGGCCTGGGCCAGGCGAGGGCGGGGCCTGGGCCAGGCGAGGGCGGGGCCTGAGCCAGGCGAGGGCGGGGCCTGGGCCAGGTGAGGGCGGGGCCTGGGCCAGGCGAGGGTGGGGCCTGGGCCAGGCGAGGGTGGGGCCTGGGCCAGGCGAGGGCGGGGCCTGGGCCAGGTGAGGGCGGGGCCTGGGCCAGGTGAGGGCGGGGCCTGGGCCAGGCGAGGGCGGGGCCTGGGCCAGGCGAGGGTGGGGCCTGGGCCAGGTGAGGGCGGGGCCTGGGCCAGGTGAGGGCGGGGCCTGGGCCAGGCGAGGGTGGGGCCTGGGCCAGGCGAGGGCGGGGCCTGGGCCAGGTGAGGGCGGGGCCTGGGCCAGGTGAGGGTGGGGCCTGGGCCAGGCGAGGGCGGGGCCTGGGCCAGGTGAGGGCGGGGCCTGGGCCAGGCGAGGGTGGAGCCTGTGGGAGGGGAGCGGTGGTCCTGGCTTACCCAAGATCCCAGCACAGAGCCCTGGCTGCGCCGCGCCTGTGCTTCGGGCCCTGCATCCTTCCTGGTGCCTTTGTCCCGAGGCAGGGTCTGGCCCCCGTGCCCAAGGCCTTCAGCCACGCCCCTCCCCCCACGGCCGCCCGTCTGACGCTCTCTCTCGCCTCTTTGCAGCTTCCTGTGCTTCCTACAACTTTTCTTTTCTCAGTCCTCAGGGCCTCAGCTTTGCCCCTCAGGGCCCCTCCGCTCCCTTCTGGTCAGGTACCGCTGCTGCTCAGGGCCCCGGCCCGGCCTGACGGGTCCCGCTGCACGGCCCAGGCGGGGTGGGGGAGGGAGGCTGGGGGCGAGGCCCAGGCTGCTGCCCCCGCAGGAGGACGCATCAGGCTGGGCCCTGCGCTCGCCTCCCTGACGGCCACTCCCCGCCTCATCCGCTGTCCTCCCTCCCAGCCCATCGAAAGCTTTGCCTCTGGTCTCAGGAAACACGCGTGGCGGGAACAGAGCCGGCGGCCTGCTCAGCGGCTGTGAGGAGCTGTCATAGGACCTGGGTGCTGGGTGGGGGAAGGGGTCACAGTTGGTCCTGACTGCGCAGCTTTCTGCCACTAGAGTCAAAGCCCCTCTGTGCGGCTGTGTGTGTCCCCTTCTGTCACCCTCCTTGACACCTGCCCCCTCCCACCACCCCCCCCCCATGCTCCTGGGTGCCGGGCTGAGCTGGTTCAGACAGTCTCCAGTGTCATTTGGGGCCCTGGGATTGGAAGACCCTGGGAGCTATGCTGGTTCAGGCACAGGCACCTGCTCTGGTCCCGAAACCCGCTCACGGCCTGTGACAGCCACCCCGCCAGGGCAATGACAGCGCCACCCTCTTTAAGTGTGAGGACTTGGGCGTGCCAGTGCCCGACCCACAGAGGTGCAAGGGGCCCTGGGATGGAGGCCAGCGGGTGCTACCGGAGCTGTTTCGCTCAATGTCCTTTCTCTGTGGGCACAGAGCTGGCCACCCCACATCAGGGAAGACCCAGCTCGGCCCGAGCGCCCCCAGCCCAGGCTGGGCGACTCCTGCGGCTGCGTCACACCTCCACCGTCTCCCCCAATAGTGTTCACACCTCGGGTCATCGGCACAGCTGTGGCCAGGTACAACTTCGCTGCCCGAGACATGCGGGAGCTGTCGCTGAGGGAAGGCGACGTGGTGAAGATCTACAGCCGCATTGGCGGGGACCAGGGCTGGTGGAAGGGCGAGACGAATGGACGGGTGAGTGGCCCAGGCCCCGGCTGCATGCAGAGGGCGCAGGGCCGGCCTCGCTGCCCCCTGAGGGAGATGGGCCTGTGGCTCCCACCGGGGCAGGCTTACACAGGCCGCACCATGGGCTGATGGCGCCCAGTCCACGTTCCAGGCACCTGTGCTTGAGCTCTCCCTTGTTCTCACGGCGGCCCAGAAGATGGGCGTCATTGGGGGAGACCAAGGCTCTGACATTTACCATGAGCCCTGGTCATGTTGGAAGCGGCTGCATGGGTCAGATCTGGATCTGGGCCCCTTGGCCTCGCTGCTGTGTTGAGTCCCTTTCTGGCTCCCTTCACAGCCGCTGCAGGGAGTCTAGTTCCTCATACAATCCTCCAGTCACTTGCAAGTACTCAGCTCTGTCTGTAGGAGGGGAGGCCACAGGGCTGTGGGTGGACCTGGGTGTCCTGACTGGGCGCCTCTTGCCTGCATTTGTTTGTTTGTTTGTTTGTTTCTTTCTTTCTTTCTTTCTTTCTCTCTCTCTCTCTCTCCCTCCCTCTCTCTCTCTCTCTCTCTCTCTCTCTCCCTCTTCCTCCCCCCCTTTCTTCCTTTTTTTTTTTTTTTGTGGTACTGGGGGTTGAACCTAGAGCCTCATGCCTGCATGCTTTGTAAGTGCTGGACCACTGAGCTGCTCCCCCAGCCCTTTTTTTTTTTCACTCTCTTGAGATAGGGTCTCGCTAAGTTAAGCAGATTGCGTCTGGTCTCGAACTTGCGGTCCTCCTGCCTCCACCTCCTGAGTCGCTGGGATTACAGGCACACGGCCGGCCTGTTCTTGCCATTTTCTAAGGCCTTGTTTATGCTGCCAACAGCAGGTCTGATCCGCCGCTGTTGAGCATGCAGTCAGCCCCAGTAGGCCCCAGATCTGATCCAGTCTCCACCCAGCCACCTTTAGAAGGGTGAAGGCTACTGAATCCTGGTCAGTGACCTGGACCACTGGCCCTCAAAGCAGGCCCGTGTCAGTGGTGTTGGAAGCAGCTGGGGCTGTGAATCAATAACTCACTCGGGCCCTCAGCAGGTCCAGGAAATTCCTGTGTAAAGTTTGAGAACCACTGGTGTGAGCATTACTAAACAGCTCCTGATAAACCGCTAGAAAATGTCTCGGTTTAGCTCCGGCAATCTTGTTTCTGCCACGTTTGCTCTCTCTGCTGGTGGAGCAATGGCAGCCTTCCTTGGGTTGGTGCTTTGCACGGCCTGCTTTTCTCTCCTGTGCTACTTCTGATTTTTCTGTTTCCTTTTATTTAAGATGGGTCTCTTATACTGGGTTTTTTTTTTTTTTTTTTTGCGGTACTGGGAGTTGAACCCAGGGCCTCGTGCTTGCATGCTTTACAAGCGCTGGACCACTGAGCTGCCCCACCCCCAGCCTATTTTTTTAATTTTTTAGACAGGGTCTTGCTAAATTACACAGACTGCCTCTGGTCTTGAACTTGTGATCCTCCTGCCTCCGCCTCCCAAGCCGTTGGGATTACAGGCATGTGCCACTGTGCCTGGCTTAACATTTGGCATGTTTCAAAGACAACCTGATCTGACATTCTTTGCCTTTTAGTAGGCACATGTAGTCCACTTAAGCTTAATGTCATTAGTGGGATATTTAGGTGAAAATCCAACATCTCACTGCTTGTCAAATCTCTTCCTCTTTTCTTGACTACTTTTGGATTAACAAGTTTTTTTTTTTTTTTTGTATTCCACTTGCCTTCCCATGATTAGTTTGTTAGTTGTTGTTGTGAGGTATCATCATCGAGTCAGTGTCTAACTCATAGCGACCCTACGTCCAATAGGCAAACAGTAGTGTTAGTGTTTCTCTGTTCTTCACAGGGTTATCAGTGGCTGATTTCTTTTGCGGGGAGTGGGTTGCTAGGTCCTTTTCCCAAGCCTACAGCACCTGATGTTCTCAGGAGGTCTCCCATCCAAGTATTAACCAGGCCCGGCCCTACTTAGCTTTCCGAGATCTAACAGAATTGGAGGCCACAATGGTACAGCTGCAGGCCAACTTGTTAGTTGCACACCGTTTATTGCAGAAATCATATCCCTTTACCACTAAGTATTTCCTAAGATCAAATATGTTCCCCTTTGATATAATATGATTATCTAATCCATAGCCTGTTTTCAGATTTCACCAGTTGTCCCAATAATGTCTCCTCTAGTTATTGCTCTTTGTCCTGGATCCAGTCCAGGACAATGAATTGTATTTACTTGCCAATACCTTAACTCCAATCTAGAACATTCCTCAGCCTTTCTCTACCCTATATAATTTTGACTTTTTGAAAAAGAGTTTGGGCTGGTTATTTTTGTACACTGCCCCACAATTAAGGTTTGTTTGATGTTTCTTCATGATTAGATTAGGGGTGTACATTTTTTGGCGGGAACACGTAAGTGGGATGTTCTCTCTCTGTACCATGGTGTTCTAGCTGGTATATATGGTACCAACTTTTCCCATTATTTGTGACATTAACTTTAATCACTTGGTTATGGTACCTAAGTAGCTGCTAGTTTTCTCTGTTGTAAACTTGCTACAATTAATAAGTAATTTGCAGAGTAATATAGTCGGCCCTCTGTCCACGGGTTTCTCATCCATGGATTCAACCAACTGTGGATCAAAACTATTTGCTAAAAAATTCCATCCGTACTGACCATGTTTGGACTTTTTTTCACCTTATCACTATGCCCTAAACAATATAGTATTGCAGCTATTTATATAGCATTTATGTTGTGTTAGATACTGTAAATAATCCGAAGATAATTTAAAGTATGTGAGGGGTTGGGCATGGATTATATGCAAATACTCCACCATCAAGGGCTTGAGCGTCTGCAGAGTTTGGTATCTGAGGGAGTCCTGGAACCAGTGCTCTGCAGATAGCGAGGAATGACTACACTTTGAGATGAGGCGAATATGCTGTTCCTCATCAGACTTTCACCTGTTAGTGTGATTGCTTCCTGAAAAATAGTACACATTCAATTAGTATCACCATGATTGAAAATTTGTGGTTTTTCTAACCGTCATTTCTTCTGTGGATGTTAATCTGCATTCTGCTGTAAAGAAAAACTTTGTCTTCTCTTTTATCTCTTCATTCTCCACTGGAACTGGTTATTTCTCTGAAGAAACTTAGTTCCTTTGTGTGAGGAATTGTCTTGAGTTCATCTCTGAAGGGGGTTTTCACTGGGTGTAGAATTCTAAGTTGGCAGATACTTTGTTGGCGCTCTCTGTGATGTTGCTCCATTATCCTCTGCCTTCCATCATTTCTGAGAAAGGTCAGGCTACATTCTTCATGTTGTTCTTTGAAGGAAATGTGTCCACTATGCCTGCTGGAAGGTATGTAATAGAAAAAACTTCTCAGCTTGTCTAGTGTCTCTGCACACAGTACATCTCCACTCTTCTTTCTTTTCTCCTGCTGGGACTCTGTTCACATGTATTTTAGATTGTCTCTCCATGGCCCACGTGTCATTCACATTCTTTTATGTGGATTTCATCCATTCTTCTCTCTCGTTTCCCACCTAGTTGCTTCTGTTGACCTACTTTCAATGCATTAGTCTTCTCTTCCACTCCCTCTGACCTACTGTTTAATCCTTCTATTGGATTATTAGCTTCAGTCGTTATATTTTTTAGTTCTAGGATTTCTCTTTGGTTTCTGATCCAGTTCTCTGATAAAGTCATCTGCTTTGTCATCAGTTTTCTTAAAGAAGTTAGAGTTATCCCTGAATGATAACTTCAGTGCCTGTGGGCTAGTTTCTGCTGTCTGTATTTCCTTTTGGTTGTCATAACTGCGTTCTGACTGAGTGCCAAGCTTGTATATGAAGAGGTTCTGGATGACGTGATTTTCCTCAAGAGGGTCTAATTTTTTGACTGACAAGTCATCTTAAACCCGTCAAGGCTAGTATGTTTATGGGTTGCTCTTTTGGGTCTACCAGGCTCTCAGCCTCACTGTGTGGGAGGGCCCCCCTGCATGGCAGGCCTGGCTGGGAACTCTGGCCCTTTGAAGGGTCCTCATCTCCAGGGACCCCTACTGGCCACACACCACACACACACACACACACACACACACACACACACACACACACACACACACTGATCCTACCATGTTTTTCAGATTGGCTGGTTTCCTTCAACGTATGTGGAAGAAGAGGGCGTCCAGTGAGGGCAGGAACGTGGACAGGACTCGCAGCTTTTCTTGGGAAGGTCTCCCCAGCTCTGAAGCGCGTCTCTGGCTGCTCCGTGACTTGCAGGGGAAATGCCCACCAGCCTCCCGGTCGTCTACAGCCTGTAGGGATGGGGAGGGTGTTTGAAATCCTAAACGCGGACCATCTCGCCATCACTTCCCCTGGGTGGCCTGTGCCTGGGTACGCTCCTTGTATATAGAGGAAATCTGGGGCGGCCCCACCCAGAGCACCACAGAGGAGGGCTCTGGCAGTATTACCAGCCAGGCTCTGGGTGACAGTTGAGGCCAGAAGCCCACAGCCTGTCTCTCTGGCTGAGATGGCATTCAGGAGCCTAGGACTCAACAGTAGGTGGTGTCCCATGGAGCCCTGGGGATAGGGGAGAGGGTTCCCCCCAGGCCCATCTGCTCAGCCCCTGGACTCAGATGCCTGTCTTCTCTACGGCTCTTGGAGGGACTTCTGGCCTTGGGGGGCCAACAGGACCAGAGCCAGGCTACTGCTACGGCCCCTCAGCTGGGCTGCCCTGGGCTGCAGAGGTAGAGGGCTTTGCATGGGGCCCCTGAGGCACGCTAGAGCCCAGGCCTTTCCGTGGCTTCCTCATTTCCCTCCACGCCAGGGCCATGCAGAGACCCAGCGGGCAGGCCCCTCTCTCGGGAGGGGCCTTAGGAATGATGGCATTGCCCACCCCACCCCCCAGTCAATGGTACTACTCTTTGCCTTGCTAAGAGACCCTTCCCTGAACCCCAGGAACATGTCTGTCCTGCCCTGCTGTGAGAGGGAAGAATGGGGCTGCCCTACTGCCCACCTTCCCCTCCGAGAGCCCCTCTGGGTCTCCTGCACCCTACAAGGTGGTCCCCGGGGATCTGCTGCCCTTCGCACAAGATGTGGGTCCTGGTTCTCAGAGGTCTCCCCTAAAGGACTCCTCCAGCCCACAAACTGCGATCCGCGTCTTGTGGCCAACCCAAAATAAGTGCTCTTGGGGTGGGTCCTCCCAGTCGCCTCTCCCCCCTTGCCGTCTCCTGGCTTTTCACATCCGTCGGGGTTGGCCAGCTCCTGTTTTCTCTACCCTGGCATTGCACACGGCCCAGCCACGGGCTCCCTCCCAGCTCTGTGCCAAAGCATCTGGGGAGACCTGGACCGCCCCCACTTCCTTCCCCCTCCAGCCAGCTGCCCAGCCAAGGCTGGTGTTGGGGAGGCTGTCCCTGCTGAGGGTGGGGCTGGGCACCACGCTGCCCCTGGAGGGACGTCCTGGCGTTGGCCTTGTGGCCTCCAGGCTCTGTGCCCTGCTGGGGCCTGGGGAGGAGGCGAGGAGGGCTCTGGGAGATGGGGAGCAACGGGGGCTTGAGGAACAAGAACAAGGGCCTGGGGTTGGGGGCGCAGCGTTGGCCCTGGAGAGAGTGCACGGAGCACTTTGTGCGGCCCCTCGGCTCAGCCAGCCCAGCTGTGATCCCAGGAGGGCAGGGGATGAAGCCGTCGGCCCCCTTCTCCGTCTGTGTTGTCACAACATTCTTGTGCTTTAGTTTCCAGGGTTTTGTTTTGTTGTATTTCGTTTGGCCTGTTTGGTTTTTTTGAGGGGAAAAAGGTTTGTAATTATTTCATCCAAATCTGCCATTATATATCTGTGAATAATAAGAAAGAGATTTTATAATAGCAAGGAAATGATGTATATTTTAGTTTGTCACGAGGCAAGCCATCATGGCAACGGAGGACACGGAGAAAAAATAATTTAGAGCCCTGGTTTTTGTGAATGCTTTTGTTGTCTGTTCACTTTGGACTTGGGTTTGGTTTGGCTTTGTGAGGCTCCAAGCAGGGTGCTGGGCAGGCCGGGAGGCAGGCGTTTCAGCAGGAGATGGGACCCCCTCCAGATTGGCTGAGACGTGGGGCATGAGACCAGCCGCGAACATTTAGGAGCCTGATGCATGCGGGTCAGAGGTGTGTAGGGGTCCTCGGCCAGCGGCGACCCCATGTGGAACACAACCTGTACATCTGCCTGGGTTTCTTCAGACCACATTTTTGCTGCAAATAAACCTCAGTTCGTTTCTGCAGGAGTGGTTGGCCTCTCGTGCCTGGGGAGAGGGTGTGGCTCACTTCCTCCACCTCAGTCCAACAGGGTCTGCCCCACAGGGGCCCAGCTGCCAACTGGATGCCTCCACCTGGCTGTCACAGAACTGTGGGGCCCCCCCTTCAGTGCCCTCCAGAGCACACGAGGCGGCCTCAGGGCCAGGGGCTGCCTTCCCGTTTAGATGGGACTCCACTCCCAGCTTCCCACTTCCCCTCTTGAGCCTCTGTGTCTTTATTGATATGTCGGAGATAAAAATCACACTGTTGAGCCCGGCATGGTGGCGCACTCCTTTAATCCCAGCACTTGGGAGTCTGAGTTAGGAGGATCAGGAGTTCGAGGCTGCCTGGGCTACACAGTAAGACCATAGCTAAAAAAACCAAAAACAGCCAGGCACAGTGGTGCACGCCTGTAATCCCAGAGGCTCGGGAGGCGGAGGTGGGAGGATCGCAAGTTCGAGACCAGAGGCAGTCTGAGTAACTTAGCGACACCCTGTCTCAACAAAGTAAAAAAAATGGGTTGGGGGTGCAGCTCAGTGGTCCAGCACTTGCAAAGCATGCAGGTGCGAGGCCCTGGGTTCAATCCCCAGTACCACAAACACAAACAACAAAAAACCCCAGCACTATCTCCTTTACAATGGGTCCTGGGGCATATGATAGAGAAACCCCTCAGAAAGAAGCAGTCCGGAGGGGTTTGGCCTGCCCTGTCCCATGCCACTAGGAGCCCAGGCTCCCCTCAGTCTCCCACCGTCAGCCCGAGTTTCCCTCCTCACAGTTGCCTCGTGGTCCCATGTAGCTGCTGGGGCTCTTGCCATCAGGACCATGGGAGGAAGCAGAAGTCCCCTTAAGGCTCTGTAGCTAGCACCTGATGACAGCCACTGCTGGCGGCATCTGAGCGGGGCTCAAGGGCCCCTGGAGCATGTCGAGTCCTGTTACTGAGGAGATGGGAGCGAGGCCGTGTGGTGGGCACCCGGCAGCCCCAGGGTGCTGTGAGAAACCAGTGAGACAGGAGACGTTCTCAATACAAACAGGGGAACCGCTAAGAGTGGGGGAACCTCAGCCCGTCTCAGGCCGCAGCCTGCATCAGGCCGCTCCCAGGAGGCGCCTGCCCACAGCCGAGGCACGTGGCCTTTCTTCCTTTGTGTCGCTGTGGGGCCATGTGCGGGCCAGGTGCCCTTGTGGCCAGCCTCACGTTCCTGCCCCCTTGTCCACCCCCTTTGCCGGAGAGTCCAGGAGGTGGCGTTGCCCTGTGCAGAGGCCTCGTCCTCAGGACTGTGGAATAGAGGCGAGGGGCTGAGCCCTGCGTCCGCCCTCCCCACTGCCATCAGGTGTTGCACGTCCTCCCCACTGACCCGTGAAGGAGGCGACGGCGCTTAGCCTGCTCTGTGTCTCCTGTGAGCTTTGTAACCAGAAGCCACTACGGAAATGAGGGGGAGGCAGACAGGTGAGGAGAAGGCCACCGCAGAGCTGCTGTGTCCCGTGTCACCACCGTCAGCCAAGCGTCCTTGCGTGGCTCCCGGCCCTGCTGTGCTCATCACCTCTGGGGCCCCTCTTCCTCAGTGGCCTGAACCCCATAGCCTGTGTAGACTGCAGGCATGGAGAGACCTCCTCCCCTGGGTCCTCTAGCCTATTCGGGGAGGTTTCCAGGTCCCAGGCCCATGGCTGGACCTCGGGGCCCCGGAGGGCAGGATCCGGGCTCCCAGCAGGCTGTGCATCTGTCCTTCCTCTCCGGCCGTGGTCAGCTCCGGCCACTGCATGCAATGCCAGATGCATGGCGTAAGCACAGAAGTCTGTTTCGTCCGGTCCAGAGGCTGAGTCCAGGATCAAGGCCGGCAGGGTGGTTACCCTCAGGCCTCCTCCCTGTGCCCCACGTTACCTTCCTGTCCCTCCTGTTTCTCTGTTCTCATGAGGTCCCTGCCCTTTTGCATTAAGGCACACTCTTAAGACGGCATTAGCTGCACCTCATGAGAGACCCTGTCTCCCACTGGCCACACTCCAAGGTGCCCTGGGAGTCAGAGGTGCAGCATGTGAGTTTGGGGTGCACCATTCAGCCCCTACACACCTTAGTCCCTTCCGCAGGCCAGCTTACTGCTGAGCGTGCAGGTCTGCCTGCTGCCCTGCTGTCCCCTCTCACTGGACTAGCATACCCTCCCCCCGTGGAGCCTGACCTCTCCTTCCAGGCCATCTCCCAGGACAGGGTGTCTGTGGGTCTCACCTGCCCCTGAGCATTCCCGTGCCTTCCTGGACCTTGCTGGACACAGCAGCCTTCTCTCAAAGTCCATGTGTCCATGAAGGGCCACCCCCCCTGTGTGGCCAGGCCAGAGAGGAGCACGTGGCCCCAGGTGAGTGGCTGGGAACCATGCCTGGGACTGGCTTATGGGCCAACTGGAAAAGCTGCCCTTGGGCTGGGCTGAAAGCCAAGATGGCAGGAGCTCTGCCCAAGAAGGACACACTGAATGGCGCAGGCCAGAGGCACAGGCCCCCACCTCCAAAGTATCACTGGAGGCCTCCCCCAATGTTGCTTGAGTCCAACGCCCTGTGCTGTGTGAGCCAGTGCTCCCCTCCCGGGCCAGCTGGGTGAATGCCTTCTGTGACTTGCTGGAAGAATCGCATTCAAAACAGATCTCAGTGGTGAGTGGGAGGAACGTCTATTCTCTCTGCAAATACCAGTGAGCGCCCACCACACGCCAGGCCCACTGGGACACATAAACCAAATGGAAAAGTTCCAGTTTTGTGACACTTGTGTCGTGGGAGTGGGAGTTGGGGAGACACTTAAACAAGCTCTAGAGAGGTCTCTCCTCCCTTTGTTCTCTCTCCCTCTCTGCTGCTCTCTCCCTCTCTCCTCTCTGGATGGGTTGCAGTTTTCTGTGGGAATGATAAAAGTCCCACTTATCTACGTTAGGGGTTGTATTCGTCAGCTGCCATCACTGTAGGAGAAAAACCAACTCAAATAAACGTACGGGGAAAAGGTGTATTGGGAGCTCACAGTTAGAGGATCGGTCCATAACGGGAGTGGGAAGGTGTAGTGGTGGGGCAGCCATCTTGGCAGGCAGCTAGGCCTATGGCAGATGACCTCACAGCACTGCAGGGTGGGATACAGATTCCTGAACTGCAGGTCCAGTTTTAAAAGCCACCAAAGGTCTGCCACCATTGACTGACTTCTGCAAATCTGAGTCCCATCTCCCAAAGTTCCATGACCTCCACAAACAGTGCCACCAGCTGGGAACCAAATGTTAAGGGTCATGACCTTTGGAGGAGATTTTATATTCAAACCATGTCACTCTGCCCCTGGCCCCCAGTGGTCAATGGCCACCTCATAATACAAAATGCATTCAGCCCAACTTTGTTGTTGTTGTTGTTAGTTGCCGTCGAGTTGGTATCCGACTCATAGCGACCCTCATAGGGTTTTCAATGGCAGACTGTTTTGGGATTGCCTTGGGAGTGGATTGCCAGGTCCTTCTCCCAAGCCCAACTTTAAGAGTCGCTAAAGTCTTGGCCAGATGTGGTAGTGCCTGCCTATAACCACAGCAACTTGGAAGGTGGAGGCAGGAGGATCACAAGCTTAAGGCCAGAGGCATGCTGCATAACTTAGCAAGACTAAGACTGGGGCCTGTTCTGGGAGAGGAGAGAAAGGCAGTGGGGTGGATCCCAGGACAGCCTTGAGCCTCTGGGCTCCTCATGGTCATCTGGAGATGAGGCAGCAGGCAGATGATTTTAACACACAAATCCTCAGAGTTCGTTGGTCTCCTGAGCACTTCTTATAGATGTGATAGGGGCAGAGGAGGCTGGGGAATAGAAAGCTACACAGAAATTATGGGTGAATATTGAATCAAATCTCTTTAGAGACAAGTCTTGAACCAGAGCAGAAGATGAGGTCGCTGACCATGAGGCAACCATGTAAGCTTTGACAAAGGAAGTCACAAATGGGGAAAAGGTGCAAGAAAAGAGGGCCAGGAAGGAGAGAGAGAGGTGGAAGAGGCAACAGGTGTGGTGGTTAATGTTGACTGCCAATGTGATTGGATTATGAGATACCTAGGAGATTAGTAAGGTACTTTGGGCATGTCTGCGAGGGCATGTCCAGGGACCATTGGATCATAAGGGCTCTGACTTCATGAATTTCTTTGATGAATTCAAAATTTAAATAGACTTGGGAGGTGCCCACAAATGCCTGCCAGTTTATTGTGCTGTGAGGCTTATGTGTTGCTGTGATGCTGAAAGCTATGCCACTGGTATCTCATTAACAGGGCCATCCATTAGGGGACAGGTTTTAGCCGAGCTTCCAGACTAAGACAGACCAGGCAGAAAGACCCAGCAGCCCACTCCTGAAACAATTAGCCATTGAAAACCCTATGAATAGCAGAGAAGAACTGTCACATATAGTGCCTGAAAACGAGCCCCGCCCCCAGGATGGATGGCATTCAAGAAACAACTGGGGAAGTGTTGCCTCCTCAAAGTTGTGTCGACCTTAATGATGGGAATGGAGTAAAGCCCCTGGGGCTTCCTTTTGCTGATGTGGCATGACTCAAAATGAGAAGAAACATAGTGGCTGCAACAATGGGCTTAAATGTAAAAAGACTATGTGCAAGGCACAGCTTTGGGTAGTGTTTAGTTCTGCTGTACATAGAGTCGCTATGAGTCAGGTTTGACTTGGCAGCACCTCACAACAATTGGAAGGTGATGGAACTGTGAAAGGTGGGGCCTGGTTGGAGGAAGTGGGTCACTGAGGTGGTTGCCCTGGCTCCTTCCTGTTGTGGCTCTCTCTGCTTCTTGTCCACCATGTAGTGAAGAAGCTCCTCTGCCACCCGCTCCCTCCACCATGATGTCTTGTCCAAGCGCATGAGGCCAAGTGACCGTGGACCAAACCCACTGAAACCATGAGCAAAGTAAATAATTGTAATTCCTCCGTTTACGTTTCTGCAGGTATTTTGGTCACTGCTTCAGAAAAGTAACTCATAAGACAGGTGCACTGGTTTCCTTAGCTTTTCTAAGTAAAAGGGGAGAAATATGTCAACTCGACACATCAAGTACTAGTGATACTGTAAGCGTGTGGAATAGCACATTGATAAACATGAGCCAAGATTGTTGTTGTTGTTGTTGGGTGCTGTCGAGTCGGTATCCGACTCATAGCAACCCTCACAGGGTTTTCAATGGCTGACTGTTTCAGGATTGCCTTGGATTGCCATGCCTTCTCCCATTTTTGTGGTGCTGGGAATCGAATTCGGGACCTCAGAGACTGCACCGCAGTGCTCTACCAACTGAACTAAATCCCAGCCAAGGTAGTATAATGAATTAAGACTGGATGGGGAAGAGGGAGAGGGTCAACAGGGAGGAAAGCAAGGAAATTTGCTCACAGCTCCTGGCGGGGATGCAATGAACTGTCTAAAAATAGGCTTTTCCCAAGTGGTTTGCAGTGTTTTCTATGGCCTCTGGGACAGCTTTCTGCAGACAGTACCTTAAAGGAGCGCACATGGATTCCCCACCATTTTGTAGGTTATGGGGTCCTATACACGTCTCCCTGGGCTAAAACGGAGATGCAGTAGAGCCATGTGCCTTCCTGGAAGCCCCTGGGGAAATGCAGTTCCTTATCCATTCCAGCTTCTAGATGCTGCCTTGTGGTTGTTGTTGTTAGGTGCTGTGGTGTCGGTATCCAACTCATAGCAACCCTCATAGGGTTTTCAATGGCTGACTGTTTCGGGATTGCCTTGGGAGTGGACTGCCAGGTCCTTCTCCCATTTTTGCGATGCTGGGAATTGAACTCCGGACCTCAGAGAGTGCAGCGCAGTGCTCTACCAATTGAGCCAAATCCCAGCCCCTAGACGCTGCCTACAGGTCTTGAATTGTGGCCCGGTCGCTCTGTCTTCAAAGTAGTGAAGTGACAGTGCTCTGACCTCTTTTCCATAGTCATCTCCATCCCCACCCCCACTCTTTCCCTCTGTCTCCCTCTCTCCCTCTCTCTCTGTCTCTTTCTCTCTCTCTCACACACACACACACACACACAAAATCTCTCGCTCTCGCTCTTACTTTGTCTCTTCCCCTCCTCTGACTAGAGCTGGGGAAGGGGTTCTAGTTTCAAGGGCTTGTATGATTATATTGTTCCCACAGATATCCTGGGAGAAGGGCCTAGCAATCCATTCCCAAGGCAATCCCAAAACAGCCATTGAAAACCCTATGAGGGTCGCTATGAGTCAGATACCGACTTGATGGCACCTAACAACAACAACAACCACCCAGATATCCAGCCCTCATCTCAGGGTCCCAAGACCTAATCACACCTGCAAGCCCCTTTTTCAAGGAAACATAACATTCACAGGTCCCAGTGATTAGGACTTAGACAACTTAGGGGCTGTCACTCTGTCAGTGATGGCAGGTTGCGTGCCCTGGCCAAGTCTCCTGAATAAAACGGCAAAAGCACTCGGAAAACATTTCTAATTCCACCAATGCAGCCTAGAGTGAACTCTCAGGGTCATTTTCAGATCATTTTTTGTATCACAGAAATTTACACCACAATGTATGGGTTTAATCTCAGAGTAGACACAGCCAAATAAAATTACTGAACTAAAAAAGAGTTGTGTTGTTCAATGGAGAAAAGATAGCATCTGCAACAAAATGGTGCTGGGAAAATTGGATAGTCATTTGCAGAAAATTGAAAATAGACCCACATCTCTCAATTTGCACAAGAGCCAATTTGAAATGGATAAGAGATCTCAACATAAAACCAGAAACCTTAAAACAACTAGGAGAAAACATGCTCCAACACATTGGCATATGAAAGTATTTCCTTAACAATTGCCCAGAAAATGGCAGCAAGAATGAACAAATGGAATTGCATGAAATTAAAAAAACTTCTGGACAGCAAAGGAAACAATCAACAGAGTTAAGGAAGAGTCCACTGAGTGGGAGAAAATCTTTGCATCCTACACATCCAACGGAGGACTAATTTGTAGAATATACAAAGAATTTAAGAAAGCAAATCCCAAGACAACAAATAACCAACCCAAGTGGGCAAAGGAAATGAACCGATAGTTCTCCAATGACAAAGTTGGTAGGGCAAAGAAACATGAAAAAATGCTCAATATCCCTAGCCACTGGGGAAATGTAAATCAAAATAACACCGAGATTCCATCTCACTCCAGTAAGAATGGCCAAGACCCACAAAACAAATAATAACAAATGCTGGTGAGGCTGCGGAGAAAAAGGAACTCTTTTACACTGATGGTGGGACTGTAAATTAGTTCAACCACTTTGGAAATCAATATGGAAATTCCTCAGAAAACTAGCAATAGAATTGTCATATGACCCAGCTATATCACTATTGGGAATATACCCAAAGAGACACAAGTCATCATACCAGAGAGCCACCTACATGTCTATGTTTAATGAAGCACTCATCACAATTACAAGGATATAGAACCAATCAAGATGTCTATCAACAGAAGAATGGATACAAAAATTGTGGTACATATCCACAATGGAATATTACTCAGCAATAAAAAGAATAAATGTCATTTGCAGTAAAATCGATAGAAGTGGAGAATATCTTCCTAAGCAAAGAGAGAAATGTCATATGTTTCTCAAAAAGAGAAATACCATATGTTACTCATATGTGGGAGCTGAATCTTAAGGGAAGAAAAAATCCTATACATACATAAATATATCAAAATGAACAATCAAACTTAGCTAAGAAGGGAAAATAGAGTAGAAAGAAGGAGAGAGGGGACTAGTGAACGGAAGTGAAAGTTGTAGGAAGGGGAGAAATAATGTAAAGGGATAAATGGGGAGAGGATAGTCTCAATGTAAATGATGCAACTTTATGAATACATGGGAGAAGAGGGGAATATAACCCATAATTGCAAATGAATTTTACTACATATTAATCAAAGGCTTCCATAACCTTTGTAAGTCGATGAAAGTGTAATGCAGTGTAATAGCTGCACAATGGAAATAGCAAATGCTGTATTCCCCTGTATCCACCAACATTTATCAATAAAGGGAAGAAATAGTTGTGATGAAGTGATTAACAATGTAGAGATAAAGCAAACAAAAATGGAAACAGAATGAGAACTTCTACCATGCATCTAATCCAGACGAATTCCTGGAGGAGGCAGTTGGGAATGAAAGAGGCGCTCTTTGAAAGGCACTGGCTGTATATCCTCCAGAACCAATGGAAGTCACCAGTCCAGAAACTCAAGGACCCAAAGAAACCCAACGAAAGTAAATTAGATGAAGTGCAGGTCTTGAATCATTGTAGGGAAGTTGCAAGACACCGAAGACAAAGATTTTAAATGCAACCAAGGAGAATAGAAAAATTGTAATAAAACAACTATAGTGATTTTTTACAGACAAGCTAATGGGATCCAGAAGACAATGAGGTTACATTTTCTAAGTATTAATCCAGAATCCTAATCTAGAAAAAAATATATTTCAAAAATAAGGATAATGTAAAGCCTTCTTACACACGCACACACATGCACACACACACACACACACACACACACACATACACCCCAATAATAATAATCAAAATGGAGAGTTCAACTCAAATTCTCACATGAGGAAAGTCTAGGGATGCTGCAGATTGATCATGGTAAGTGTGGGGCTGGAAAAACAACAACAACAATAAAACAGACGGTAAAGATAATAATGGGGCTTTATCTGCTGAAAATGAGAGAAATCTATACATATGACAACAGTGTCATAAAGTCTGGGGGAGAGGTGACCTGCAGTAAAGTGTTCTGCAGTAAAGTCTGGGAGAGGTGAAGTGTAGTAAAGGCCCACAGGACACTGAGTAGTGTGGGAGAAGGGAAGGCTACTGACTTTGATGACTCCATTAGTTTTCTATTCTGTGTAACAGTAAACACAAAAAACATCCACAGTGGACTCAGGATCTGATCCAGGCCCACCAATAGGTCTCAGTGCTGGGCTGGCCCCTGTGGGCCTGGACCTGGGCCTGCCCTAGCAGACTCCGGCTCTGGTCCACCTCTATGCCCAGCTGGTTCTTGCAGTTTGAGTGTCAGCCTGGCCTCCACAAACCCAGGCTCCAGGCCAGCCCCTATGGACTCAGCACAAGACTCATACCTGTGGATCAAGCTTAAGGCCTGCCCAGTGCTGGGCCAGACCCTGTGGACTTGGGCTGAAAGATCTCCCTAGTGCAAAGTTGACCCCATTGAGCCAGGTATTAGTCACACCGATACAGGCTTTCTCACAGGCCTACCTAATAGTCCCACACAACTCCAGTTCCACCCCAGTGCATCTAGGTTCACCCACCAATGACCCCAAGGACTGCAGCAGCATACCTGCTCGTGGATCCTATCAGCTGGCCTGCCCAGAACCTCTGGATAGGTTTGCAGGTGCAGGACTTTCCCTACATTGTTGTTGTTGTTGTTAGGTGCTGTCGAGTCGGTATCCGACTCATAGCAATCCTCATAGGGTTTTCAATGGCCAGCTGTTTTTTGGGATTGCCTTGGGAGTAGATTGCCAGGTCCTTCTCCCATTTTTGCAGTGCTGGGAATTGAACTCGGGACCTCAGAGACTGCAGCACAGCGCTCTACCAACTGAGCTAAATCCCAGCCCTTCCCTACATAAGCCAGTCAATAAAGACTCAAAGAGGTCAATATAGCCACAATGCCTTCAGACAATATCTCTTTAAATTTTCAGACACCAAATCATGGCAACAGTGTTGTGATTAATCTTTTTTCTCTACTTTTTGCTTTTGATTCACACCATAAACCTGGCTAAAAGCTGCCGGCAATATCAATGCCATAACCTGAATGCTATACTGTCTTAAAATTTCCTCTGTCAAATCAATTAGCCCATTACTTTTAAATTCAGTCTCATTTGAAATCTCAGGACACAGGGAAAATGAACACAAATTCTTTGCCAGAGTGCAACAGGAATGGCCTTTATTCCCATTCCCAAAAGAGTTCTCATTTCCATCTGAAACCTCCTGAGTATAGTGTTTCCTGTGCACACTTCTGTTAGCATTCTAGTCTTTTTAGCTCCCACCAGAATTACTCATTAGTCTCTGCCTATGCATTCTAGGCTGCTTCTTCAAAATCTTCCAAATTGTTCCCATAAACCAGTTCCAGTGGAGAACCACATGGCAATTTTAGTCATAGCAACAACCCCAATTCTCTAATACCAATTTTCTATATTAGTCATATTTTTTTATCGCTGTGACAGTATGCCTCACATAAACAACTTAGTGAAGGATGGATTGATTTTGGCTCATGGTTTCAGAAGGTTTGGTCTATGGTTTCTTGGCCCCATAGGCTTGAACATCATGCTGGTAGAAGTGTGTAGTGGTCGAACCTCTTCACTTTATGACAGAGAGGAGACAGCATGAAGGTAATATAGGAAGGATCCATGCCAAATTATAGTCCATAAAGACATACTCCCAGTGATCTACTTCCTACACTGTGCCCTCCCTCCTAAAGTTTCCACAACCTCCCAAATTAGTGCCACCAGCTTGGGACCAAGCACTCAGCACATGACCCTGTGAAAGATATTCATATTAAAACCACAACAATTGTTTTGAAGAAGCTCAGTGAGAACATAGACAACTGGATGAGATCAAGAAAACAATATATAAACAAAAGCATGATAAAGAGATACAGCCATGAAAAAAGACCCAACAAATTCTGGAGCTGAAGAACAAAATGATTGAAATGAAAAACTCAACAGAGAGCTTCAACTGCAGATTTGATCAAGCAGAAGAAAGAACCAGCGAGCTTGAAGACAGGCCATTTGAAGATACCTAGTCAGAGGAACAAAGAAAACCAAACATGAAAAAGAGTGAAGAAAGCCTCCAAGACTTATGGGAGACCATCAAGCAAGCCAATATATGCATTACGAGAATTCTGGAAGTCTCAGATAAAGAGAAAGGGATAGAAAGTTTATCTCAAGAAATGGCACAGAAAGTATCAGAAATATGGGGAGGGAAATGAACACCTAGATCTATGAAGCCCAAACAACTCCAAATAGATGAAATATATAGAGATTGTGACCCAGCAAAATCTCAATACTGGGTATATATTCACAGGAAATGAAGTCAGTGGACTTTGAGCCCAAGTCCTTGTGAAAGAGATATCTGCAACCGTGTATTAATTGCAAGAATCAATGATGAAATTGATTAATAAAGGAAATGTGGGGGAGGGTGAAGAAGGTAGATTAGAAGCTCCTGTCCCCAAACTCCAAGGAGACTCAATTCTGAAGGAAAAAGCAGAGGTGAGGCAGTATTGTTGTTGTTAGGTGCCGTCGAGTCGAGTCCGACTCATAGCGACCCTATGTACAGCAGATCGAAACACTTGCCGGTTCTGTGCCAGGCAAACCATCTTATTTATGTTTAAGTCCATTGTTGCAGACACTGTGTCAATCCATCTGGTGGAGGGTTTTCCTCTTTTCCGTTGACCTGCCACTCTTCCAAACATGATGTCCTTCTCCAGGGATTGTTCTCTCCTGACTACATGTCCGAAATATGTAAGACGCAGTTTGGCCATTTTTGCTTCCAAGGAGCACTCTGGTTGTACCTCTTCTAGGACAGATCTGTT